>JAQGCC010003455.1:0-15345 GCA_034698905.1 Xestoiulus laeticollis
GCTAGGATAATTTTTTGATTAGTTGACGGAGGCTGGAGTGGGTTAGCTGATATGCTGTATTGTGTCGCTTAGATTTTAAATATTTCGTCTGCTATATTCATAATGTTTAGTGGATTGCATGCATACATGATTATAAGCACTTCATCTATTAACCTTAATTTCACATGTTATGATCAGTAGGCAGACATATCGTGTTGTGCCGGTCAAACAGGAAATTGGTTCCTCTCAGCCTCCGTCACTATGAACTTAGCCAAATGGCCCAAATGTGGCTAAAAAAGTTATACATGTACAAATGTACTACGTTTCTTATCGTGATTACAACTATCAGGTGCTCACGTTACTGTAATCTTAGTGCTTTTTTTATCCACATTCGGTTAAGTTGGTAGATACGGAGGCTGAGAGGAGCCAATTTCCTGTTTGACTAACACACCAATCCATCATTACATGTGGAATTAAAGGTGCATGTACATGAAGCAATAGTACTCATCGGTTTCAATAGTGTCATCGAATAGATATAGATATCAACCGATATGAATGTTTTCAGATAATGCCTCACTTGCTATTTTCCGCCATCTTGGTTACACCCAACACAAACTCCTAAAAAAGCACGTCTCGTTCCAATCGCTGTGAACCCAAAACAAAACAACGGCAATCAAAGGAGATAAATTCTGTTGAACAGACGTAAACACGCGCCATTCGAATGGGTCGACCTCTGACCCCCCGACAGATAAATAAACGTGGCAACGTTCGCCAACGTCAGTATAGAAAGTGGTGGTGGTGGGGGGAACAACAACAAGGTTCCCCCGGGCCCCCCCTCATTGGCGAAAACTGCACGAGTTTAATTAGTCGGTAACCACGACCATTAATTCTCGAAGCGGTATTAATCACGGCGTATTAGCATCCTTTGACAGTCTAATGTTAACATTAAACGGGATGAAGCCAACGCTGTCTACGACACTATCGTGTTTCGCTGCTGATACAGATTCCCCATCACTTCTCCCCAAAAATGAAACTGGGAGGTTGGGGGGGGGAGGGAGACTCGTAATAGTGCGATGGCCCCCCATTCCTCCTCCCATTAACTATACGCCCTAATGACACCAGCAATATCGTTTCATCCATTAAAATGAAAAAGAGAGAGATGCCCTCTTAAATCCGTCACCCAAATTTCCTCCATCAATGCATCATCCGTTACACTGTAGAGTTTTGGAACCAAGAATTTGCTGACGTAATTGGTGGGGGGTTTCGGGTTTGAATCCGAGTTAATAGCACCAAGGGGTTCTGCGGCGGGATTTAATGGTGGCGCTTTACGCAGTCACGTCCATGATTGAGTAACCGTGTTTACTTATGCTTCCTAATATTCAACAATTGCAGATAAGCTGGCTTTATTTCTCAGATAATGTTCAAATTATACATATGTGCAACGTTAAACGTAATAAATGATGGGCCTATGACAATTATCCAAGATTAATAATCGACGAAGGTAATTAGGCGGGGGTGTAGGAGGTAGAACAGTGTTTTCCCTTAGCCAAGTGGTTGGGATTCAGGAATCGGGAGGGGAGGAGGGGTAATGAAAGGATTCTGTAGAAGGCAATTTCAACGAATATTCCCATTTATATTTTGCACAAGAAGCCTTGTTTCAAAACGTGGAATATAATTTGCATCTTACTCATAACAATCCAGACGTCACGAACTCTAACTTGTCTAAGGTTAAGAACAGTTTGGGGGCATGAAATAGCATGAAGCATGGCATGATCTCAACGGCATTTAAGATAATGCCTTTCAGATTTGCCAAATAACAGCGTAGAGCATGGGAGAATAAGTATTGGACGAAATGTGCAAGTGACCTGTTTTGAGGTGGCTGAAATATAGGCAATGAATGCTCCCAGTCATACTGTAACGGCGCTTCACTTAGATCACGTGTTATGTGGTTATTATACCGTGACGGCGCTTCATCTAAATGCCAACAACAGGTGGCAATAAGGATGAACTAGAATATTTCTGGCATGACATGAAAAACCTTTTTTTTTAATTTGTCGCGGTAACTTATTTTATCCATGACGAATTTTTGTTTTAAAATTCGTCTAGGGCAAGATGAAATTCGTGACTGGGACTGTTGTGATGGAAACCTGAATTTTGATCCAGACCCTTTTCTGAACCCAGAAACAGAATCGCTGATGGGTCATTGAGGACGATGCTAAAAGGAACCATCTGGATATTTAAAACTTGGACGACAAGTCTGGAAAAAAAGGAAACTTTGTGAAGGATTACAATAATCGCTGTAGCAAGGTGGACTAGAGTGAAGCAATGGGTTCAAGGGATTAAAACCCAAGTCGCCCAGGTCAATAAACTGTTTCCATTGTGTCAAAGCACCGTTCAACCACATATAAAGGCAGATCCAAATCCACCCCGGAAGTGTCCAAAATGCACTGGCGACATCAGCTATAGTGTCCCAATGACAAAGATACTTTCGCATCACTTGTATACGATTATGGTCAGAGAATTACATAACCTGTTGAATTCATCGATGGCAAGGTGGGGTAATTTTCCTGTACCTACCCCTTCTGGCCCTACAGTCATCGACGGCCATCTTGGGTGGGGCCCCCGTCAATGTTGTTTTCCCCAATCTTTCGATAAAAATGAAACAAATTCGGCGTGAATAACCCGTTTTCGTGTGCTTCCATGACTTTTTCCCACAACTCCTGCAGCCCGAGGATTCCCCCAGCCATTTTCCCACTAGAAACCAGACTGCGTCTGGGGCCGCCCTGGGATCCAACACTCACGTAATGTGTCATTTCTGGCTAAAAAAAAATTAACTTTAATCGCAATAATTTTGCGTCTGTTTCCAGAACCACGGTCTGGGAGGGTTAGTTTTTTTTTTTTTTTTGCAACGTTTTCTCCCCTCCATGTTTCTGTTTTTCACCTGATTGGGATGGCGTTGCACCGCAAGGGCCGCCACCAGCGGCATTACCCTCGTCTCGGCTTCCCCGCACCCCTTACCCTCCCCCTAAGGTACACATTATAAGGTCAAGCCCCTCGAGACTCCACCCAAAGCCCAAACAACGTAACCAGCTGTTAGACAAAGGGAGAAGTGACCAAAAAAAAAGAGCCATTTGGGACCACGAAGAAACGGCGTACAGGGTAGCCAAAAAATCATGTCAAGACTAAATTTAACAGGTTGTTAAAAAAAAACTTAAAGTTTTTAGTGTAAAACCTTTTATTTGCCCATCAACGCTATGGCAGTAGCACTGACGCCATAGCCCAGCGCTACGTAGTTTTTAATCATGCTACGTAGCTTGTAATCGCTCTACGTTGACGCTAAATGCATTTTTTACATGTAAAACGTGCAACTTTTTGGTCGCAATAGTTTCAACGAACTGTACTAAAATGCCATAGATGAAAATGTATCATGAGATTGAGTTGCATACAAAATTTCAGCTCTTTAGGACGTGTGAAAGTTGGTCAAAAAGGACCTCAAAGAAGTTGAAACAAACCAACAACAACCTAGAAAAGCTCCGTTCACGAGAAGGATTTAAAAATATAGCAAAAAAAGAACAACAATCTATATTTTTGAAGAAAAAAAAATACACATGTTCAATATTAGTCCATTGTTGAAAATTCTGTTTTGCTCCTACCACTTCAGGCAAATCAGCCAATAATGCAACGTTTTGCCTGAAATGGGTGGAGCTAAACTGGCCGGTGATGTAAGCTATATATGGTCAATGGAACACGCTATGAAATGAATGTTTCAGAATTACACAAGAACTTGCATAAACATGTATACCTAGTGACCACGAATAGTATAATTTTTTGATTTTTCAATTCTTTGCAAAAATAGTGTTTTTACCAAGCTTGCTCAACAGTTTGCTTATTAATTCTACTAACACATTTCAGGATATATTCGAGTTTTAGTTTCTCAACTTTGTCTATTAGTCTTAAACTACATGTATATAAATTGTTCAGAAAAACACTTAAAATTCGGGACAAGGTGCCATCTTATAAACGTGTACTAGACACTTAGTGAGGAACGTTAAATGGAAGCTACCACCACCATCTTGAACTTTAAAACTGTTATGAAACCAACTTATTTCACCCATAATTGCTAACCTGAAAATTAATTAAAAGAGGGGAACGCCTTTCGGCACGTTTAAATTATGGTGAATAACCAAAATTCAAAATAAGTTCACCGAAAATTTGTATAAAAACGTCGAAAAATTATTTTATGATGAATGGGGGGGACTTTTAATAGCAAAAATGACAGACTTGCATTTCAGTCATGTTTATGTTTCCACATCGTGTTAATGGTCCCTAAATGGCATTCAAACAATCTAACAGACAATTAATCATGAATTATTTATGATCAAAACTATATAAAACGATTTTAAAAAAGCGGGCAAGACGTCAAATTTTTAAATAGGAAGCTGTGAAGGCCAAAAATTATCAACAAAAAAAAAGGAATAAATTGACGAAGTACTAATTTGAAACCAGAAAATTCAAATTTTAGGTCAAAAAAACGGAAACTCCAAAAACGCGATAATTTAAAAGCTGCCTTGTGCCCGAAGTGTTCGCTTATAAAAATGAGGTTTAGGTATTTTGAAAAACACAAAATAACTGCAATCAGCAATGTTAAAAATGATGAATTTTACAGAAAAAAAAACCAACAACTCGTAATGGTGCCACCTTAAATTCAAAAAAATATTCATCGAAAATGACTAGTTTCCTAGGATTGGAAATATATCAAATTGACCTCAATGGGATCTTGACAAATTATGCTTACACCTGCCTATATATTTTATCACATTTCACTAAAATATTACGTCGAATTTGCATTTACATTGAACGCAAGATAGTAAATAGGTCTTCCCAAAAGTTAACGATCCTACTTTCATGGAGTTAAAATGTACATAATATAATAAATCATTGTTACAGAAAAAGCAATGCAACATTGCATTCGGAATAACTACTGTTGCATTTCACTGGTCTAAATTTCATCAAAACTAACATGAATTTTAATTACCATTCTGTTTTTAATTACAGAACAATGGAGAAAACAAAAATACAGGGTGACCACAATGTGTCCGAAAAATTACAATCGTTGGTCAAATACAAAAATAAGAGAGAATTGTTACACATGCACAAAAACATAGGGCTAGGCGTTTCAATTGCCTTTCGACATGTAATAATGTTGTCAATAGCAGCCAATTGCAAGCCATACAACGTAATATTACATCACCAATTTTTTTCGGCCATTTGGGGTCACTCTTGCAGTTCCCTACTGCCCACTCCAAAAAAAAAAATCTAACAATTTGGCCTAAATGCAAGTGGCGATGAGGACGTTTCGTCGGATGGGTCATGATGGATGTGGCCCAATGTGGATTTTAAGGGGCTGATGATGATAATATCTAACTCGCACACGTGGCACCACCACCACCATCATTCACTAAACGAGAACATTAACAAAAATGCCCTTCAGGGTAGGACACGGATGGGGTGATGAGAGGAGGGTCCTCATTTTAGCCTTCTCGATGCAGTTCCTGGGGGGTCAATTTGGGAAGGCTTCATACCGACCCCAGTGCTAAAATCGATGCTAGATAAAGGTCCCATGAGCAGAGCCAAAGAATGCACACAAAACGCTTGCATGGCCTAAAGGGACGTCCATACAATACGTAAAAAGTACCAAAGGTTAGGAAATGGGTTAAATTCAATACGATGCCAACATATGGACGACCCTTACTTCGTGGTATTAGACCTTCTAAAAAGTGGTATTTTTTTCTAGGGCATTCTACCAGTGTGACCGGTCCTAGGCCTACAAGCAATCAAACAAGATAATCCTGACATTATACAAAATATCAGTTTTGCATACATTATAACGTGAAAAACAAGTCGATTTTTATTTACGAAAAGTATTAAAATGGGAATTCCCCATTTCCAAGTGTGCAATCTCTTGACACTCGGTCAACCCTGTATCTCTGGATATGGGAAATTCCCCTTTTATCCTATTTTAACATTTTACCTAAATAAAAATCGATATGTGTTGAATTTCTCTGACTTTTACAACAATTTTTTCTGCCTATTCCAGGGCCCACTTTTTCAACCAAAATTTGTAACGCACTCCCGTCCCCTGATTGGTTGGATTCGATCAGGTGATCGATGAGATCCAATCAGGGGATGGGAGTGCGTTGCCAATTTTGGTTGTGTGAGGTTGAAAATGTACCTGAAATTTTAGGTTTGTGGGAACTGTATTAGGGCGAAAACAATTGTTAAATTTCCCTGACTTTTACAAAACATCACTTGTCTCTGGTTCTGGTTCAAGGAAATTTCCTTCAATTCTGGGTTTTAGGGCACAAAGATAATAGCGTTCCCAACTCGGCATCGGAAATGGCGTCACGTGGGGTTGGACCATGCAAACCGCACGCGCCCTCTGCTAAAACGGGCAACCTCTCACCCCCCAGAGCTCGCAAATTACCAAAAATTTGCATCCGCCGACAAGAATAAACAACCGTACGAAATACTTTAAAAAAAAAGGGAAGAGGAGGAGGAGGAGAAGGTGAACCCGGTTTGAATATTAGATTTGGAGGCACGCGCCACGGGTCTGTTGGCGCCACCCTGACTAGATAGGCCAGGTGGAGGAACACAAGGCTAAAGCCTGATAAAAGCGAGATAGACCGTCATTTAAACATTGCAAAATCACTTTTCACCCCCCCTCAGCACAACCACCTCGAGAGCACCTCTCAGTCGCCGTTTTGCCCGTGCCTAGGCCGAGTGGGCGGGGCCAGCCAAGGGGTGGGCGTGTCCAGTGCGTTTAATGAAGCCTGGATAAGCTCCTCTTCCGCCCTGTGCTAATTTGTGAGACTAGATTATCCTGTAGATAATGCGATCAGAAAAATAGTCACCACATTGTTGCTGCCCATCCTCGCGATCAACAAGTGCTGGGGGTTGTTCATTCATAACATGGGGCCCTCCATTTGCAATGGGCCTTATGCCTAGTCCACACCATGGCAACATTTCCATGAAGCATGAAACTTTATTATGTATCATGAAATGTTTCAATGATGTTTGCATTGGTTTGGACATCTTGTTTCACAAACATGCAGCACCAGATAGGTAACGAAACATTTTTGCCATGAAATGTTTAGAGTTTTCATGTTTCATGAAAATGTTTCGAGTTTCATGTTTCATGAAAATGTTTCGAGCTTCATGTTTCATGAAAATGTTTTCTTAATGTGTACTAGGCATTATGGTGTTAGATCAGTGGACAAGGATGTGATGGTCTAAAATGGAGGAGATACACGCTACGCGCAGCGCCCCCTTGTGTTAAAAAGTTGCAATTTTTTTAGGAGATAGAATCACGATTTAACAAAGAGCCACAACAGAATTAAAACTTTGGGAAGTTAAAGATAATATTATAAAATAATTTTGTGATTTTTTTCACAATTTTAAAATCGTAATTTTATGAAATTATAATGAAAAAAAAAAAACATCTTCATTGCTCGCTACTGCAACCTTCTTTCCCCTAGAAGTTTTAAATCTTTTTTGCCACTACGTGGCGCTACTTGCGCATGCGCTGTGTTGTATTGCGGACCTTGTCCATTCTGGAATTTTTAGATTTTGCCATGTATCCATTGCTAAGTTTAAGAACCCATGCATACAGTCAAGAATCCTACAGTCAGCAAGCAAACAAATTGAGGCTTATAAAGCACAATATAACAAACACCATCTGCAGCTGCAATTGCTGGTTGCATTTAAATGATACTCTTGTAAAAAAAAATTGCGCAGTATCTACATTGTTAACAAATATTTGAATTCGCAAAAAAAAAAAAAAAAAAAAAAAAAAAACTTCTTTGAGACACGTTATTTCCTGGGATCATTTTTTCGGGACATACAAAGAGGGGCCACGTTCCCACTACATGTATTTTGTCATCAATTTGGTATTGCTCGATCTAATCTTGACTGATAAGATGAAACGAAAGTGAAAACAAAATGATAACAAAAACACACAAGGTGTTATTCAACTATAAGTAATGGATGTTCTTCCACAATGAACGCTATTGCATTGTTAATTTACAAGGTCTCACAGGACATCCGTACAAATGTGCCATAACGATGACACCTGCATGATGCCTTATGCAAATGCCCTCACTTATGAATTGAAGGTCCTCTCATAAGTATACCATCAAAAATAAATTTACATGAATCAGGATCAAGTCGAAAAGCTGCAAGTAGTCATAATGTGCATATAGGTAATAAAATCCTTGTGCATCAATGTTTATATGCTATAGATGGGTAGGGGATTTTGCAGCTAGATCTAGTGATTTACACGACATTTGGGCGATGATACAATGTCCACTGAATTAGCAATCACCGATGAACCCGTTCTATCTTGATCTAGTTCAAAGGTCAACCGTAGGTCTACCTCCAGCTGTTGAGGACCCTGCACATGCACCATAAATGTCTATGTAAACGTGCATGACTATTTGTCCATGTCACGAAGGTGGTGAGGAGATAGGGGGGGACGTTGACGTCACAAGCACACATAGGGAGCAGGTGGTTTTGCAGACGGAGTTGGATGACCCCTGTATATTACGGCGCTTGCATGCAACACGCTGAGGGACATTGCAGGAGGTGCGAACGGCAAAGGGGAATTAAGGTGCATTGGGCAAATAGAAAAATACACGGTGGACACTCGACACAAAAGCGGGAATCAAAGGCAAGGTGGGCTCGCCCTTTGACCTTTCGACGCGGCTGGCGACGCTAGACACCTCAACGGGGTGGAAGAAACACCGTGGACATGTCAATGCTCCAAGATGCGAGACACAAACCCCAATTTGTAGTCATTTCAAACGATTTTGGGAACACCTTGTATTTCCACCACAAATAGGGACCTACTAAACCTAAACTTAACTACATGTGTATCAAGCCCATACCGTCACATGGTGCCTAGACATTGTTTTCCTAAACAATGTCAAGCCCGGCAATTTTGATATGTATTGATTATCGTAAACACTCTATTAAACCCCGGGTCGTTCACGAGTACAACTGCTAACGACAACGTGCTCGCGCCTCACATTTTCTGATAGTTTCGCACATGGCATATAGGGGATTTCCCTTATTATTGAAATGTCAGACAAATAAAATACCGTCACCGTACTTATTTACTTATAAATAAAACCCCGGGGATTTATTCGAGTATTTACGGTAGGTTTAGTTAAAGTGTGGAGAAACGCCGGTGTGCAAAACTGCTCTAAAACCTAAAGTAAAAACTGGTATAATAACCACTTTTCATAAATTGGTTTTAGTGCTTATATAATGTGCATTGCTTCATAAAAATTTATGTATGTAATATAATGAATATACAGAGAACTTCCATTTTTTGGGTGGTCACCTCAAGCAGGTTTTACTGCATATAGTGTCTGAGAAAGACTGACAGAGGTTATATTCGCACCTCCCAATTAATGCATACAAGATGAGTTTTTAATTAACGGAAATACAATAACTATCAAACCTTATGTCAAAATAGCAATGATTAGACTTACATCACCGACTCAAGATGGCGTTTTACAATAATCAAAAAAATGGCGTGATACAAGTCATGTAATCGTTTATGTGCCCCCCACCTCCCAATTTTTTGGTACGAAAGGTCGAGGAAGTATCGATTAAATTTTGCCCGAAGAGATACGCCCAAAGGAAACTGTAATCTTGTAAATTTATTTTGATTTATTTTTTATTCCTGACATTTCTGGGCATCAAGAAACAGCTACCGACTTAATGATTTCATGACTCATGTCGAATTAACGAGATAATGTGATGCCACTCAAAATATGATGAGATGATGGAGATCAAAGACTAATGATAACTTAGTGATGCATTATAACCGTTTGATTAAGTTTTTTTTTTATTTTTTATGGGCGTACCTAAGAAAGGCATTTCGGTAATAGAAGCAAGATACTGAAGCAATTTCAGATCTCCAATATTCGACTCAACATCAATCACTTCGCCCAAAATTTTTTCGTCTTCTGATATGTACATTTCACCATAATATACCATCCATATAAAAATGCAAAGTAATATTGATCCAAAAGAGGTTGTTTCGATGCATCGCCCCCACAAAGTTCCAGGTATAAAAAAAAAGCAATGGCATATGGCTTACGACAAGAAGTCTATGAAACCGCATGGTCATGGGCAATTTAACCCAAGTGCGATGTTCTGAGAATCTAAACGTTACCCAAATTAACGCCGTCTACTTGTACTTGCTGATGTGGACAAAGGAAACTGTCATTGCCATTGTGTTCAATAGCAACATATAGTATTGTAATTATACAGACAGTGTCCTCACGGTATATACTCTTGCATGGGCTAAACCTTGGGACAGAAACAGTTTTACAAAACTGCCGATGAAGCACTTTAGTTCTATCCAACAGCTGTTAATGCCGTGACCATGAAATGTTCTCTTACAAGGCCTAGGTGAGTTTACGACTAACCCTTAAGTGAATAAAAAAAAAAACCTTTCGGTTCACGGTAATATACGTCCTTCCATCAAAGCCAGTATATTTTGTTGCTTTTTATCTTCTTGGATTTCTCAGGTAATCCTAAAGGACCACCTTTAAAACAAAAATTCCTCTCCAAATCCCCTACTCAAATATCTCCCCATCCCTGGTGCCGTTAGCCTCACAATTAACGCAAACACCTGTCGATTTTTGCGACTATTTTTGTTTTCTTATAAGATGGGGACCAATAAGCCTAACTGGCAAGTGTGACCGTAGGCACAAAAAGCGTGAGCTGGGGAATTTCCAATGTTTCTCGGTCATCTCAGTGGAAGAAGTAGAATCCTTGCCATCATGCAGTTGATCAATACCATCCAGTATTTTTAACGTTAAACCAATGAACTGTTGCGCGGGTTTAGCTTTAATGACTATTGGAGTGAACGCTTGTCAATATAAGATTCTCGAGGGTAGGTTTCAGGAAATCTCAGAAAACTCATCCAAGGTGATTCTTTATTACTGGTTTATATACAAACTATATAAAAATTGTCCATGTTAAATCAACTTTAGGGCAAATTAGAAGTTCAATTTACACTTATTATATGGAGTGCACGAAATAAATAGGAACACTTTGGTGTAACCTGTGAATAGCGAAAACCATTGAGACCAAACCAAAAGTTGTACTATTGGAGGGATAGTGCTATTTGCAGGTGCAGCTATAGTGATGGCCGTACATGTACATACCGTGCCCATTGTTAGTTATATCACTACTTCCCATTAACATATTGCATATTATATAATAAAGAAACCTGTAACAAGTGCTTCAATTATTTTGTATCTTATAGTAAATATGCTACAGTTTCATATTCATGTATATTGTAGAGTTTTAATGGATTATAAATAATACTCAGATTTTCCAAATCCAATTGGTATGTTCATGAAAAAACATGATTATACGAGCATTTTTAAATTAATTGAAATGTAAATGTAGCCTTATAACACTGTAAAATACCTCGTATTTATACTGTATACATGATGTGTATGTTAGTTTCTAAAAGACAATAAGTGGTCACTATACAGAGAATTTTAATGAAGAAAAGCATACATGCATGCACTAAAATCTATTTATAAAAAGTGGTCATCATGCAGAGGTGGCCACTTAACCGGGTTTAGTGTATTGCCAGGGTACCCAGTAAATTTCAAGAAAAAATTCTATAGCATAACACTTGAAAAGATTTCCACGACCAAATACCACTTTTATAATATAGTTTCTTTTATAAATTTGAAGAAAAAAAAATGGTTACATTTCCTGATTACATTTCTAAACCCCCTTTATCCATGTTCAAGGTGTCCATGGCGTCAAGATTGTTTTCGAGAGATTTCTTGAAAGTTCATCATCATCAGAGAGAGAGAGAGAGAGACCCTATTCTGGATTCACAAAACCCCCATCAAGATTCTCCGCCAAAAAAAAAAAACAAAAAAAAAAAAACATGGGTTAGAGGACAGGGGGCGCTGAACTCCACCCTTTAGCTGACCCTGGCAGCTGCAACCCACCCTGTCCATCGGCACGCGAGGCAAGGTTTCAACCCTGACAGCGAAGGTCAAACAAGGGCAAAAGCTGACCAAGCCACGGTGGCGTCCCCTACGGCCAAAATCCCAAAATGCACCAATCACCGAAATTAATTAGCCATTAAAGTCGCGTGCGTGCCAAAACAAAGGGGTTAAAAAAGAACTGGAGAAAACGCACGTCAGAGTGATGGCATTTCTCGTCAACGCTTGTTTATGCTAATTTATTTTAATAATTGATGGCGATCAAATTGGAGGGTGCCAGATCAATCGATGCTCCCCCTGCCAGCATTCGGGGGGGGATAAAAAAATAAATAAACGGTGGAGTCTGTGAATAATTCATCCAAATGCATTTATTATTAAAGACAACGAGCCACATTTTGGCAGAAGAAAAAAAAAGTCTTCCAAGAAAGGCGTCTATATAGATCGTGTTGCAAGTTGGCAAACCCTTGGCCAGATATTAAATTAATCTACATGTGTATATCGTTTTGCTTTCGTAGTATCGAAACCTAAAAGTGTCTACCTTTGAAATATAAAATGGTCGATTCCGACCTCCGTGTACGACATGCAATATGAATATAACGGAACACCTGCTCGTAGAATATCCTGCATCATATTTTTAATAGCTTGATTTCTGCATGCTATATTTATTCGTAGCAAACTTGTAAAGAGACTTGACAATGCACGTTACATAGGAAATAAAAATTTAAAAAAAAAATAAGTCGGGGGTGAAAACGGGGACGCGTTCGACCTTAAAAAGGGGTGGGATAATTGGAGTCGAAAAGCGGACATTATGTATTATAAGGGAAATCGAGGGGCCCTTACCATATAGCAGCATTACGTTTATTTTCGAAACTTGTGATTTTTGAGCGCCATCTGTGGTGACCGTTTCATTAATTTGAGAACAAAGGCTTGATTTCAGTGACTTTCAATAAAGGTAACTACACCGAGAAATAGACCTCCTGAAAACACCAACTAAATAAGTAAGCAAGATTTTACAATGTGGGCCAATAAAAAGTAAACCAACTTTGTAAAAATCCTAAAATGGTTATTTGTTAATGGAATTTAATGAAAATGTGTTCATTTCTTTTTTGAATAGGATACAAAAAGATTCTTTATTTCAATTTATGTTCAAAGTTGGCATCTTTCCCCCGGAAACACAAGCCCTAATGCGCATGCGCCATTGGTCGATTGTTGTTTGATAAATTTCATTCCAAGCGTTAAAAATTGAATTATTATTAAGCCCCAGGCCAAACTAGGCTGGAAACGCGCGTTTGGCTAGCCTATAACAAAGCATCGAATTTTAATTTTATCTGCACGTGAAATAAGAATACGCACACAAATATTTATTATTAAAAGCCTTGTTTGAGGCTAGCCAAACGCGCGTTTCCAGCCTAGTGTGGCCTGAGGCTATGTCATTAAAAAGAACGTGAACGATGACAATTCGAAAGTAAAGAGAACAACAATATTTGTACAAATTTTCATTAAATTCCATTAACAAATAACCATTTCATGATTTTTATAATGTTTTCTTACATTTTAATCGCCCACCCTGTTGAATAGATTTACGACAAGGTTCCCAAAAAAATGCAATTTCCAACTTGATTAATCCCTGACTTTTATAGTTATTAAAAAAAAATTCCCAGGCCATCCTGACGACTCAAAATTTAAGAAAAAAAAAAATATGGCAAAGAAGGGTTAAAATCAGCGCCATCTATCTCAGAGGCAACTAAAAACGACATCAGGTACTTCGCTCGGACAGTTTTGGAATGAGAGATTACATCGTGCCGAAAGTGGCAACAGGTGATAGCACAGGGGGAAGAAAGGTTGAATGAAACCTAGCAGCTGCATGCACATTTCCATGACCAGATAAAAACATGTAGTGTAGTGCCCATGCACGTGGCGCCATCTACGGTCGGTGCAGCGACACCGGGAAGGGGAATTCCCACACGGGGTCTCCCCCAACGTCGAGTAGAAAGAAAGAAAGCCAGATGTCGCGTTTCAAAAACCCAAGTTCACGGCTTAAACTAGAACGCTAAAAACAATTACTAAATAATTAATACAGGTATAAAGGTTTATTGCGGCATAAATTACTTCAATGCCCTAAGTTCTCCATCGAAGGACAACCCTTGATAATAAAAATTATGCGTTATATAAATTGCCAGTTCCAGAAACAGCTGTATTCAAACTGCACTTCTACGCCTCGTATACATTTCAGCGTAGACACATTCACCAAGGTGAACTGGCAATCAGTTGTCTGCAGACTAAGATTTTTATTTGGCGAATTTCTTACACCATGGTGAGAAGAGCAAAATGCATTGCAAAAATCCAATTGCACAACAATGGGCATTATTTGCGAGAGGAAACTTATCCGACAAAAAAGTGAGAAAATTGAATAAAAATATCATTGGCCCCGGCCGGGGATCGATCCCTTGTTTCGGAACAGTATTCTGATATTCAAAAGTTTTACCCTTAGTTCAGTTCAGTACACTCCCAGGTGGCGCATATGAGCATTTTTCATTGCATTCCCAATATGGCTGCGTGACATGCTGCATGTTTGGTTGTCTGTTTGTTTCAACTTCTTTCAGGTCCTTTTTGACCAACTTTCACACGTCCTAGTGAGCTCAAATTTTGTGTACAGGCCAGTCTCAAGGAAAATTTTCATCTACCAAATTTTTAATACAGTACATTGACACTATTACGACCAAACATTGCAATTTTTTTTTATGTAAAACTGCATTAATCAACGTAAAACAATTATGCTAGCTATGAAGCGCTTGGCTTGCGATTATTTAACGAAACGCTCCATAACGTAACCGTTCAACGTTGATCGCGCTATGGAGCATTCATGACGTCACGGGTAGTGCGAAGTTGGTACAAGCGCTCTGTAGTGGCGATTTGTAAATAAAATGAAGAATGAAAAACGATTCACTAAAAATGAAGTTTTTTTTTTAAACATTTGTTTCAATTTCTGCACGTGAAGATTACAATAAAAACTGCTAAACCAAAACATTTTCAATATGGCTGCATACTTTTATTCACGTGCATCAATGCTTTATTTTCAATGTGTGCAAATAAAGAATACGGTAAGGTGTGACTTCATTTAATGTTACACACCTTATTCTCACCAACGTTGATGTAAATCCACTGATGTGGATCAAGCAAAACTTTTGCGTGTTACTTCACACCTCCGAACTCAGTTAAACTGGTCACGTGACTATAGTATACAGGGCGCCCTAAAATTTGAACACCATTTCAGTGTACATTTCAAGATGGAGGACAACATACACACTATAAAAGTGAA
>JAQGCC010003456.1:0-15342 GCA_034698905.1 Xestoiulus laeticollis
ATGTTTTCTTCTCCGCCTCGCTCATTGTCCGCCTCCGCCAGGCGGATAAAATCCGCCTAGATGTGAATCCGGCATTACAATGCGAAGAATCAAATGTTACAAAAAAAGAATTCACGAGGGGATAAACGAAGAGTGGCACAAAATGCCACATTGGTTCTTAGGCGGATGCCACGTGATCTCGCGCAAATCACGTGGACATGTTCTTTTTTCGAATTTTATTTTTGTAAATATGAATAGATTAGTGTAAAAGTGAGACGATAAACATGTACATACTCTAAAAAGTATGTTTTGGTTTGTCCAAGTAAGCTAATATTTTTGGCTTGAAATATGTTGTGTGTAAAAAAGTTTTATCAATAAAGAAGCCCATTATTAAAAAAAAAAAATGGCGATATACTCAGAATGGCACAAAATGCCCATTCGCTCTCTGGTAGAATGCCACGTGATCTCGCACCGATCACGTGGAAACGTTCCATTTTTTTTTGAATTTTTGATATGGAGAAAATTTGCAAATATGAAATTTGTCAAGGTGCAATGTGTATTAATTTTATCGATATAAACTAAAAGTTGTTTACGTTTATTTAATTTTCAAGTGTCTATTGATCACAATTTAATAATTTCTTCGTTTTGTGTCTTTTGCAGAAATCCATGCCAACGTTGCATCGCAAATGGCCCATGCCCCAGTTTTCTACTCAGGACTTTGTGAAGATTCAGGCAGAAAGGTATTATAATATTTTAATTGTAGTGCTCTTTTGAAAATAATGCATTCCTTACTTTGTATTTTGACCATGATGGATTTACATTGGAAAAATGAAATACTCCATGTCTGCCATACATTTTCCAACTGTTTTTTTGAACAAAAAGCACTGGATTGCTGTGTTGAAATCACGAATGCATTTTTTCCACAATCCTTAGCGGAAAATTACGCAAAATTGCTGAAATTACTAAAGTTGCTAACTAGCCAAGAGAGGGAGAGCTATTCTTCTCTAAAAGGCCAATCAATGGGACCGATACGCTGGATGCCCATATTGATTTCCTAGATAATGGACAAGATTCGCTCTTCAAGACGACCATTGTCTCCTATAACGTTGTCATTATTATTTCTTAGAAGTAGCAGCCTATAAACAACTACATTAATCGTTTCTAGGCCAATTTTATGCGGAAATAGGCCATTGGTATGCAGAAACATTGCTCAAGAGGGACTGGGTCCTGTCCTAACGGTGACCAAAATTATGCAGAACTTTGATGGAGGCATCTGAACACACTGTCGTTGTTGCACATAGTACTTGTACAAGCACATACAATTATCGTGTTTTAAAATGAGAAATTTCTCTCCACTACCACCACTGCATGTGTAGAGATTATTTTCTCGCAAATAACGTGTCTGGTGCCTTATAATTTTCATCCTGCTTTCAATTTCGCCTTTGCAGGGCCTCGGCTAACGTGATTGAGCGTGTTTTCTAAACGCCGGCTTTTCAGCTTCTCTCTTCTGGGTTCTCTGGCAGTTTCACCTTCCGCCAAAGAATTGAATTTTTCTCGTCGCCGAGCGAGGCAGCCAACCGTTTGACAGTTATGGGCAGCGATGGTAAATGCACAGCGCTTTTCCCCGCCGGTCCCTGGTGGCCATCTCCTGTAGCAGCAGCAGCAGCAGAAGCAGCCCATTGCACCATTGCTCTTGACATTTTTTAATTTCGCCCCCCTCCTATCCCACCTCCCCTCTTTGTTGCCATTTTCCTAAAATTCAATACCGGGGATCCTCATCCTCGTTGCCAGGGTAACTCACAGATGGCTGCCACTTTGGTGCTCGGCATACGCAGCTTAGCAATGCCAGAGCTTTAATCAGGAGAGTTGAAATTATGCAAATGTGCCACCCACTCTGCAAACCCATACCGTATGTATGCATGGAGAAAGAAAAAAAAATGGGAAAAAAAGTTTTGGCACTATTGTACCGTGCTTTCGGATAACGCGGAACCACACGGCGTTGCGCTAGATATTGTGGCGCTGGGGCTCCTTCCGATCGAATGAACGTTGTCATGGCTATGACGCCCCCTGCGAAAGCATTGCAGAAGTGGAAATTAGAGCTTCTGGAAAAAAAAGTTGGTAAAATAAGCCGACATCACTTTTTTCTCCTCCTCCTCCTCTTCCTCCTCCTGATTAATTAACGCTTGCTGCTGCAGCATTCGCTAATGCGATCCAATTTATAAATTCAGTCGCCGCAGTTTTAAGAGCGCCGCAGTGGCACGCCGAGAACAATTCGACGTATTTTTTTAATACCGAAATTAAATTGCATCGATCTCTGGCAACGGAAAACAGCTCCGACTGGGCTCTCGGAGATACGCCGTTTAGCTCCGAGTTTTAGTTTTGTAATCTAAAAGTCCCGGGTGGCATCTCCTCGAGATGAAGTCGAAAACCCTACTCGGCCCTCTAGTTTGTGTTTTTAGAAATGGTTTAACAGTAGACTTAATTACCTCGCGTAGTATGCATCGAGCGGATGATTCGTAGTACGTCGGGTAATTAAGCTTTTCGGTTAAGTAATTTCCCAAAACGCATGTAGGAGTGAAAGTTTTGTACTGGCAATAAAGAATGATGCAAAAATTAAAACTTTTCGAAGACCCTTTCCTGTACATGCACTCGTAAACTTCCGCTATCGTTTCCCTGGATTTTTTTTTTCCAGGATCAGTTTTTAAGTCTTGTTTTCGGTTGATTAGAAATTCCACTTATTGCCATCCCGTCCCACTTGGCGTAAGTTTTTTGATGATGTCTCTTAATGAGTGTTGTCATAGCATTGCTCCCAGGTGCGTTTTTGGCTTACAGAAAGCATTTATCCTCCTCATTCATTTGCACCTATTTGACAAGCGTTAATTGGAAGTCCGATTAAAAACGCTGCGAGCCAAACTCTGTCGGTTGCCGTAGCATCGAGTTTCACTTTCACTGTTTTTCAATGTCGTTTCCAGAGGTAGCCGAGGATTCACAGATTAGTATCTTAATTTCGATTTTGAATTTTTTTAGGTGCATCCCGAGCTCTTTGCGTCTACGTAAGATTTTAAATTTTCCGTACATCGTTCCTAATTGTTGCCTTTTTTCCCCCACCCTCATCAATAGAGCGAAAGTCCAAATCGTAAAAGAAGACGAACTTCGGTGCCCAACCACAACGTCATCGACTTGACCAACATCCCAACTCCGCCGCCACCGTCCCCTTCTCGGTCCTGGGAAATGATGATGGCCGACCACCGAAATTTGGCGCGACGCAGAAGCGTGTCGCAGAGGCGAGGACAGCCGATGCCGGAACCGATGAATTCGTCTAGAAATCGCAGGAGGTGAGCGAATGATATTTAGTTCAAATTGCCCCGAACTCCGCGTATCTTCCCCCGTCCCTTTTTAGTAAACTTTTTATTTTTTTTATCTCGGCGCAGTCCCACGTTCCGTCGCATCAGATACCGCGATCGGCAGTCTCCGGAGCGTCGGGCCTTCCAGCCACCTCCAATGTCTCCCCACCATCATCAGCTGCCCCATCACCTCGCTTTTCCTCCAGCTAGTCTCGCCCAGCAGCAACAACAACAACAACAACAACAACAACAACAGCAGCAGCAACATCAACAACAACAGCACCACCACCACCACCATCACCATCAGCAGCCGCAACAGCAACAACAACAGCATCACCACCACCATCACCATCACAGTTCTCTAGCAGCTAATCAACAACCACAACAGCCTTCACCACAGCCAGTAGTAATCAATGTAGACCAGGTAAATAGATTGACAATGCAGCGGCGGCCATTTCTCGAGAAATGCAACTGGGAAACAGTTTGCCCGAATGCATTTTCTCATTACTCATCCCCCCTAGCCCACTTTCATTCGTACGTTTTAACGCAATCGACAAAAGTGGCTTTGAAAAACGAATGGAGTAGCCGGAGCAACGCTACGGCCATTTTAATCCATTTTTTTTTTCTCTCTTGCTTTCTTTAAAAAAATCGAACAACATGGCATACAGTCTAGGCATCCCAGCTGTCCTATATTTCCTATAAATTCCTGTATTTTTGATGTCGTCCTATATTTCCTTAAATTGTTCTATATTGTCCTATATTTCCTATATTTTCATGAACTTTTGTACAAACAAGTCCTGAAAGTCCTAAAATAGTCCCATGTATTCCTAAAAAAGTCCTAAATATTCCTAAAAATTATGACTTATATATTCTCTGCAAGCCAACGTATGAAGAAGGTCAATGCAGGGAAAATACAGGGTGGCAAACACTTTTTCACATTGATTATTTAGGACTTTTTTTAGATAAAATTTTAGGACTTTAAAATAAGAAATTTTTTAAAAATGTGTAGAATTTGATTTTTAATTCACGTTCATGCCAAAATTAAGACAAAATTTATTGAGTTTTTAAGCGCAGATTCGGGATGTGCAAAAAATTGGGGTATCTATCTATATTTAAATTTTCAATAATGGCCTCCCCCCCCCCCCTCCTTGATGGGGGTAAAACGGGCCTTCCACCTTAAACACTTTTATACTTATTTCGCATGCATTTCCAATATTTGTGCATTTTATGATAAAAGAATTGCTTTTGCCATAAAACGCACAATTATTTGCTCATCTGCATCCTTATAATAAGGGTACTCAGACAACTGAGCTAGTAAAAAATTTGGAGTTTATGAGGTTTGAGCTGACCTCGTGTATGCCCAGTAGTAAAATTTAGGTCATGCTCAAATGCCAATCTGAGTTGAGTTGCATTTTTCCCTCTTGCATGCTCATAAATCAATCCTATGCACACCAGTGTCCTATGGCAAGTGAAAAAATCCTGAGCATGACCAATGTACCAATCAGGATTTAGAAAGATGTCACGTGGTCTAGGTGCAATTCGAAAAATAAAAATTTTAAGGAACCGTTTCATTCCTCAAAAATATGCTCAGTTGTCTGAGTACCCTTAATAGCTATAGCATTTCATGGTGGCACATAAGTCCTAAAATAGTCCTAAAATTCCCAAAATTGGACGCATTTCTTTCTATAATCCTACTTTGTACCGTAAAACGCCGTAGACTTAACCGATTTCCACCCCGTCTGTTTATTTCTAGGTACAAGTCTCCATTCCTCTTACGATGTCACCGCACAATTTGCCTTTGTACAGCAGTCCTCATCCGATCCCGGTGTGTGCAAATCCCCACCTCCCTCCTTGTGGCATTCAAGCCATTCACAATTGCGGCAGCATTCAGTTTTCCAATTGTCAAGTAAGTCCGATTTTAAATTTTCCCCCGTTTGATCTTGTTCGGATTTTGCGAGCCACTTTTGAAGTCTGGATTTCCCGTTTTTAAATGTTACCTTGCTTATTTTCAGCAGGTGCCTCACCTTCCCGGTTGCGGTAGCATTCATCTGTCTCACCACCATCATCACCATCACATGTACCAACCCTTGCTGCACCCGCACGCGCACCCGCATCCCCACCAACAGCCGCCGCCTAATCCGGGACAGCCGCACTTACTCCAGCCTCCGTTTTTGGCGCAACAACCCCTCTCGGCCCAGGTATGTAAATCGATTGGTTGGTTTTACGTGTTATTTTTACAATTTGTACGGATCTACCTTCTAAAGGAGAGTTTCACTCCTCCCTGTCAGACGATAGATATATATTTTTAAGCATCGTTGCTGTCGTAATGCCGCGGCCGACGGAGGAAACCGACGCGGTGTTTGTTTGGGTTTTAATGCTTTCCGATACTTTCTCCCCCCTTCATTAAAGTTTGGCTGTTCAATTCTGCAGTCGCAAGATGGCGAAATAGAAGTCCTGACCGATCACAGACCCGCGGGGTTCCCCACGCTGCCGCCGCATCCGCCGCCCTTGCATCCGGGTCCCTCCTTGCCGCCGACGCCTCCTCTTCACCTGCTACAGGACCCGACCATGAGGGCCGGACAGCCAGACGCTCATTTCTCAACCATCGTAAGTTTCTCTTTTTCGAGCTCAATTCAATTCATCACCCTACAATCGGCAAACAAATGTCATGTGGTAAGGGGGGGGGGAGTCATACTCATTTTCAGGAGAATGCTCCTACGTCAGTAGCGACTTGGGACATGGGGACAGGGCCGATTGCACCAACTGAGGTGAAAATCTAAGGTTTACTAACCTCGGGTTAAAATATAACTCCTGGTTAACCTCCATGACGCCATCTAATTCTAGAATATTAACCCGAGGTTAACCCTGCAGCCTACTCGCTGGGTTAACCTTTCGATAGATTTTCCCCTAACCCATGCTTGTGCAATGCAAGGGTGGGTTAACCTAGTGTTAAAAAGCAGGTTAATCTTAGGTTATTCTTAATATTTGTCGGTGCAACCGGCCCTTAATGGATTTAAACTAACACCATTCCATGGATCAACGCACATGCAACTGCACGGGTCACCGCAGACCAATAGTAAAGGCCCCTACACATTCGATAGTTTTCATACGTTGCACTGCCTAATTTTCGCTACGCTGCCTTAATTTACACTAAACGTTACGCCAACACCCCTACACATTTCAAAGTTAACTTTTTTCTGACGTAAGCTTGCAGCGCCCCCTATGGAAGATAATTTCGCTGCATTCTTGCCCTTTCTTTCTCGCTCCTTCTGTGCTTTTCAGCGCTCGGCGTATGCTATAAACTACTCTCAGCTGTTTATTTTGTATTCACCCTATCTTCCCATTGGTCGGAAAAAAAAGCACGTCTGCTTTTTCCATCTCTCTTCCCATTGGTCGGAATAGAAACTGTTTCTATTCTCTTACGTTGCCTTAATTTTCCTCACGCCGTGTCGTAGTCGTCTGCCAATGACGTCAAAATCGCGTAGCCGCGTAACTTAGCTTAAGAAAAACGTTCAAATGTGTAGGGGGCCTTAAGCGTCCGTTTTGGCACGAATCTCGGTCAATGGTTTTTGGAATGATTACGTCTACTTCTAAAACGGTTACTCGATCCAAAAATACTAGAAGCAAGATGCGAGTTATCGGGAAGATTGATAAGTTATACCATGCCCATAGATAAGATTTCGCGTCTGGTCTTCAACGAGTCCCAATTTAGAGAGTGAGGGTAATTTCCGTTACACTCGTAGTTTTATTCGAATGTGGCTGCCCTTGTGCAATGTTCCAACTTGGGACGAACCAGAGTTGCCTAGCTAGTCCCCTTTTGCGTTTTCCGGACATTCACGAAATACTCGTTGGACAAATCTTTCAGTCGTTGGTTTGCTGACCCAAATGATCTTGGTTAAATGATGATTCCAAAACTCCCCCGCCCTCGACAACCAATCGTAAAATTTTCTCAAGTTCGAAACCCGCTAATCGACCGCCTTTTTTTCTTTTTTTTTTACTTTCCGCAGTGTTCGTACGGACAGCATGCCCGCCGACTCGGAGTGAACAGGCGCGTTGCGGGCAGGAGATGGCGCGCGCCTATTCCGACGACGCACACGTCCTACCCTGGATTTCTCCTCCACTTCTTGTAAGTCCGCTCTTTTTTTTTTAATCCTCGTCGATATGCATTTTATTTTTTCCGGTTAACGCGAACGTGGTTTTTTTCAATCTCGTTTCTTTTTTTTTTTTTATCCAGCGCCATGTTTTCCAATCCGTCGATGCCTCCGAATTACGGCCAAGAGGTCAATCCCGAGAACGCCGAAGCGGAAAACTACGAAGCCCTGCTGAACCTCGCCGAACGGCTGGGAGAGGCCAAGCCGAGAGGATTGGTGAAATCTGGTGAGGATCTCCACATTCGCTCGCCGCCGCGACTCCGCCCTAAGAATCAGCGCGTTTACTTACCATGGCTTTTGTTTTCCCCCCTCTCCTCATCTTCAGAAATCGACCAGCTGCCGTCGTACCGCTTCAATCCAGACACGCACCAATCCGACCAGACGTCCTGCGTGGTGTGCATGTGCGACTTTGAGCAGAGGCAGTTGTTGCGGGTTTTGCCGTGCAACCACGAATTCCATGCCAAGTGCGTCGACAAATGGTTGAAGGTGAGTCTCGAGGGTCTCGGCTCTAAAATCGTGGCACGACCACCACCGGTTTTTGCCACGAGATGTAACAGTTGACCGATTAACCGGTGTTTTTTAGGTTCTCTTTGGCAACGATTAACCAACAGTCGACCGATTAACCGATATATTTTTTTTCTCATTCTTCGCTTGCAGACGAATCGCACCTGTCCCATCTGCCGAGGAGACGCTTCGGAATATTTCAACCAACCCGAATGAACGCGAGGCGCGTATCGCTCGTTCCACCACCACCACCACCACCTCGTTGAAGATTTGAAATTAAAAGTAAGTTGCCGATCGCGAAGCCACGATTACTCGGATGCAAGCTTGCGGATTAAAAAAATTAACTAAATCACACCCAGCCCTCGTGATCATAATCATCCCGCGTATCATGATACCAAAGTCTCGGTTACGATCGTCACCATCTAATTCATCCCTCCTCCTTAACCCCTCCCGTTTGAGTCCTACGTTCTGCGTGTCACGTCAACAGCCTCACGTTTCTTGCCCATCTCGGATGCCATTTTTGCACAGCCGTTTTTTTTTTGAACTATCTTAAAATTGCACCGTTTGATTTCCGTCGAATAGTTGGTTCGCCGTCCGCGATCGCATTTTTTTTTATTTCCCGGTTCGGCTCGAAGCTGCTCTTGTTTCTGTTTTTTTTTGTGTGTGTTACAGATGCGATTTTTTTGTTGATTTTGTTGTTGTTCATGGCTGTTTTTTTTGTTTTTGTTTTTGCCGTGGGAGCGATGCAATCTCGGACGTTTTTTGATTTCAAACTTCTGTCCGATGAAACCGGTCGGGAATCTCGGATCGGATTTTCCACGATTCGACGGTTCGCGAGTTTTCGTTGAAGCCCTGGCACCATTTTCGGTGCGGTGGATTACTGGCTATTCGACACGTGTCGTATTATGCCGAAACGGTACTCCGCCGGCTGCCTGAATTTACGAAAATCACTCCGCGGATTGTCGATGCGTGCCACGGTTTCGACGAAATTTCGGTTTGCACGATGCATGATAAAAATGTTCCCTGGAGGTTCCCTGGATTTTTTTTGTTTTTCGATACTGAAAACAGGTTTTTGTTCTATGCCTGGGAGATAGCCGATTATCCTAAATGCGGTTTCTCGAAAGATCTTTTCTGAAAACAAAATTGCCGCGATATTTGGGAATGGCACGTCAAAGTGTAGGGTTCGCCACGAAATTGACCCCCCACATTGTTTGCAAATTTGCAACTTGATCAAAAGCTGAAAATTCTTTTGAGATTTTTGACTGGATCAGAGACTCGAAGAATTTTTTTTTTTTTTCGTGGTGAACATCGTTAAATAATTTTTCCGTCGGATCGGAGGTTTCGATCAGCGGTTATTTCCCCGAGTTTGTAAGTTTCGAATCGGACATCTGGCAGAAGTTTGAAAAAAATTTGTAACCAATTTTTGCAACAACGGCGGAATAATTATTATTCACCCCTGGAACGAAACTTTTTGTCGGCCGGAATTGTCCGAAAACTCCTTTTTTATCCTGTTTTTTTCGTGTTTTCGGCATTGCGGCAAAGATGCTTTTTTTTACCTTGTTTTTGTTTTTGTTTTTTTGCCCCCGTATCGCTAATTATTATTTCGGACGGTTGAAAATGGCATCGTGATTCGCGCTACCTCCCCGTTATTCCTACAATAAGCAAACGCGTTCGTAGATGTTTCAGTTCGTTGGGCCGGGAACAGTCTTAGAACATTTATAACGCTGCCGAGAGATTCGGCAGCTTCTTTATAAACCCCCGGATCCATCCCAGAAGAGGGTTCCGGAAAAAAGATCCGAGAAGAGTAGGTGGCGCGCCGTAAATTCGTTTTATGAATCGGAAGAAAAACCACGGCGTCGAACGTCGTGCTCGATGCAGCTACCGTGTTTTACGTGATTTGTTGACATTTATTTTTGTCCGAAAGTGTGGCCGTGTACATACGAAGTATACATAAATCTCCTCTCGTTTTCGTGCCAGTTGTTAATTATGTTTAATTTTTTTTTTTTTTTTTTTTTTGATTTCCCCCGAGTTTAATTTCACCGCACACTTGTTTTTTTTTATTTTTTAGTCTGCTGTTGAAATTTGATGGGAAGATTTTTGGGGGATTGCCGTAATCGGGCTCTACCCCGTTTTTAACGTTCCTTATTTAATACGATGATTTTCCCCCCTCGTGTTCTCCCGTTCATTATTATTATTATTATTATTATTATTTTTAACCTAAGTCTCCTCTTCCTACCTCCGCTGTTTTTTAGACCTCACTAAAATCATCGCGTACGATCCACCTCATGATGTGTAACTTTTTTTGAATTAACGCTTGTTACCAGCCAATTGTACAAGTTGCCAAAAAATCTATATAGGACGATTACCGAATACCTTGAACTTTAAGCTAATAATTTTACGTGTGTTGATGTGTCGTTGAACGTGTTCGTACTTTTGTCCGCAGTGCGATTATTTCAAATGCTGCTGTTGCCGCTGCTTAGCTACGATGCAAAAGTGAAGTGGAATTTCACTCGATATTTGCAAAGTCGTGTAATTGTAACTTCTTTTAATGACACAATAAATTGTTAGAACTTATGCTTCGGAACCTTTTTTCACAAATTCTAACAGTTATTTTGCAGACGGTGTTATCAGCGAGTGGGGTTCGATCCCCGGAAGGGGATTTCGGGGTAACAACTTCGTCGTTCTTTTGGTAAATTAACTACAGTGAAACCTGCAAATAAGAGCCCTCCATATAGCGTACTTCCTGGGGGTAGCGCACCCTCGCAGTCGGCACGGATCGATTTTAAAGAACAAACTACCACCATATAGCGTATTCCCTGTGAAACGCGACTTGCGCACTGGGTTCTTAGGACAAAAATCACGGTTTTACCTGCGAAAAGCGTACACCAAAGCATGCAACAATGAAATTTCATCTAATGGGAAATCCCAAATTAAGGGCGATAAATGTCAAATAAAATACATTAGCATAGTGAATGCATGTTTACCATTTAGAAAAGGGATTTATATGCATGCAAGTACACCCAATATAAAGTAAAAATGGCTACATCTACATATAATTGCAGTTGTATGCGAGCGTATATTTGTTTTCTATATGTATTTTTCGGTTTTGTTTATCTTAAAAACCATTTAAAATTGCAACATATACATTATATTTGTGCAACTTTAATAGGATAATAATATCTGATTCATTATGGTCATCACTTTAGCGGAAACTTCATATAGCACATCCCTCCAAGTAGCACACCCCATGGTTCGGTTCCAATGGGGTGCGCTATTCACAGGTTTCACTGTAGACGAAGACCACACGATGATTGCTGAAACTTTTAATCTCATCCTTATGTTTACGATGTCGATGCCTTTGTAATAAGTACTTTGAAATATTATTCGGCGGTGCGTTTTTAAACTTTGATAAGCTTTTTAAAGTTATAATTTAATAGCATCTGTTTTATTCGATTAACTTCACATACATAAAATATGGCACTCGTGTCCAGTTCAATTATAATACTTTTACATCGGATGCTTTTTTGTCACTGCTCGCCATCGCGATATTGTGCAATTAATACTGCAATTTGAACATTTGCTTTTCATTGGCACTGCAGTGGAGATGTTGACCTACCATGCTGATAATGCCACTCATTTTCGACATGCATGTCTTCTCTTCGCCTGCAATTAACGAATTTTAACAAATGGGCCATTTTTAACTATCTAATCGTGCAAATGACATAATACTGTGTAATGTTGCATTTACTCGTGTAAGAGCCCCTATTTTTTTCACAAATTTTTACCCTATAAAGCAAAAAATCTCCACTTATAAGAAAAATATCCAGCAATTCATGTCATGATGTAGATTTTAAACTTTTTAATATTGAAATTATTACTCTTGGCGTTGTTATTAAAAATGTCTGAAATTTAGGTGGGGCCATTACACGAGTAAATACATTTCTCATACAGTAGAACCCCTCATAGCAAATCTTCTATTCTATTAGCTAATAACCTCTTGTAGTTAATAAAACATTTCGGGCCTGCCAGTTGTTCCATTATGAAAAAAAAAATAAGGGATTTTCAGATTCATTGAAGAATCTTATCATTTAGGGCCGGTTGCACCAACTGAGGTGAAAATCTAAGGTTTACTAACCTCGGGTTTAAATATAACTCCTGGTTAGCTGTATGTGTTGCACCAATTAACCCTTGATAAAACAACCCAGGGAATGCAAGGGTGGGTTAACCTAGTGTTATAAAGCAGGTTAACCCTAGTTTATTCTTAACCTTTGTTGGTGCAAGCGGCCCTAAGACTTAAAAAGATAACCTCCTCTTACCTAATAACCTCTACTAGCTTTTAATGGGTCCGATTTTTTTTAGCAAAGAGGGGTTCTACTGTATTAAGAAAGGATCGGTTTTAGCTGAAAATACTGAGACTTTCTCTAGCTTGGACAAATAGTTTTAAAACTGTCTTTCCTATTAGGGTACGTACAGGTTTTCATGTCCAAAAAGTAAGGACTTTTCAAGGGTACTGTAAAAAAAATTCAAGGACCATTTGGGGAATGGTGTTGATGGAAGAGGAGGGGTGCCATGTTGAAATCAGGATAATTAATATAAGATGTCCGGTGCCAACCCACCTTTCCCTAAAAACTATTTTTCAAAAGTAAGCATTTTGACTGTTTTATAAAATAGTAAGTACTTTTCAAACCCTTCAAATTCATCCCAAGCAAAAGTAAGGACTTTTCAAGGACCTGTACGAACCCTGTCCTATATGCTAGCAAAAGGTTTGAAACTACGTGCATTTTTACACGAATGTTTCCGACCGAGATTTAACCATCGAAAAGCTACAAAAATCTGGTTTTCGTTTATCTAAATCCGTGCGATCCATAATGCGACCTTTGGCCCCATGCGTGGCAACTGGAATGGCCAAATTCGTCCTGTTTTGCGTTTGGTCGCTAATTTTGACTAGGTCATAAGGCGGAGGCAAAACGTCCGAGTCTCGACTCGGAGAAGGGGTTAAGGACGAAATGTAATACTTACTGCGAGAAGCACGGAATAAGGCAGCAGTGCAAAAAATAGAAACCAGCGTTAAAAAACCACATATGGAAATAAAACGCAGCGACAATTATTTATCTTAAAATACGTTTTAATCGATTTACGAAGGCAGTAAAATAAATACACGCTAAATTTTTGTTAAAAAATCTCCTGCTTACTTTGATCCTGTGTCGTATAAGCAATGATCGGTTATGTAATTGATAACCGTATCGAGTAGGAAGTATTTCACGCTTTCTCCGCGGCGTAACGCTCGTCTATAATCGAGAAAGTTTGGATTTTAATCCAAGTTTCAGGCTTAAGCTATGCTTGAACAGTGAAACCTGCAAATAAGAGCCCTCCATATAGCATACTACGCGGTCGGCACGGATCGATTTATTAGAACAAATTACCTCTATGTAGCGTATTCCCTGCCAAACGCGACATGCGCACTGGTTTCCTGGGACAGAATCACGATTTTACCTGCGAAGAGCGTACGCCAAAGCATGCAAAAATGAAATTTCACCCAGTGGGAAATCCGAAAATGAGGGCGATGAATGTCAAATAAAATACATTAGCATAGTGAATGCATGTTTACAATTTAGAAAAGGGATTTAGGTATACAAGCATGTACACCCAATATAAATTAAAAATGGCTACATCTACATAGATGCAGTTATACACGAACGTATATATGTTTTCGATATGTATTTTTCAGTTATGTTTATGTTAAAAACCATTTAAAATTGCAACATATATATTTGTGCGTCTTTATTAGGATAATAATATCTGGTTCATTATAGTCATCACTAGCTGAACCTTCATATAGCACATCTCATCAAGTAGCACATCCCATGGTTCGGTCCAAATGGGGTTCGCTATTCACAGGTTTCACTGTATTTTACTAATTCAAAATTTACCTTATTTTAGTTGCGCTAATCTCTGTTGATATCCATTCGGTGACTAGATGAACATTTTTCTAAAAAAAATTAGGTAATTAAGGTACGACGAGCTGAAAAGCAAATTAATAGACCCTAAAACTTACTTCGTATTTGGTTAAAACATCAGATTCGTAGATGAACTTCTTGGGGTTGGTGTCACTCCTCGAAATCACAACCAATCCAAATCGATTAACGATTGCCTCGATCTGTAATTTTAGAAAATGCTGATTACCATCAGCAGCTTTTACACTTTCACTAAACATGTTAAAAATAATTTACATCTTCGCTTAGCCATAAATTAGGAACGGCAAACGACTCCAACAAATCAGCTCCGCACAAAAGTTTTACTTGAATTGGCTTTTGGTCGTCAAAAGCGGTTGGAAAGCAGCAGTTATCGACTTCATCTGGTCATGGAAATATTTTTTAGTATTGTGATGTTTTCCAAACTAGGATTATTAATGTCTTACCTCTGTTCGAAGTCGTTGGATCCATTTTCTTCCGCTTACTCGGTATCCCAGTGACGTTTGCATTGGTGGTGTTATTATAAATATTTTGATGATGGGTCAGTACCTTTGCAGTTTCGAGCCACTTGTCTTGATTGCATTCCCAAGTATCTAGCCTGAAAAAAGATTTTTTTGTGGAAACTACGACCATAAAAACGCAGTAAAAGGCTGTGCGAATCGACGTATTGTTTACCTGATCCAATCGGACGAACTCAATGCCTTCTGAATCATGTTACATCTGTGAGTCGAAGAGACCAGGTCCTAAATCGACATTTTGAACAAAAAAGGAATGAAACCTCCACTTTTTCATAAAGCGTATTTATATGAAAACTGTTATTAAACCTTTTTCTTGTAGGCATCGTGGACTGGTGATATGATTCCTCCAATAACTTTACATACTCCGAGCCTTTGCAAATGATCTCGCGCAAGCTCTGCAAAAATAATACTCCCAAAATGAATCGCAAAACCTTAAAACCCTCATGTCGCTGACCTTTCAAACTAGTTTTGGTAGGCGGTAACGAGGTCACGGTAAATACTCGAATAAACCAGGGGTTGTTCAAGAGCGTATTTGCTAATGAACCCAGGTATTGAATGAACCCCGGGTGTTAGGGGAATTCCTAAGTCCTCGTGCTTCATATTTTCCGAAAGCCTCGCGCAGTGCATAGGGGATTCCCCTTCTTATTGAAATATTAGGGAAATAAAATACAGGTACCGTAGATGTTGTTTCTCGATAAGTTTTTGTCGTTTTTAATTTTTGGTTCGATCCGTCTTATTAGGGAATAAAAATAATAGCATGGTTTCTAATGAGCCCTGCATGGGTTAATGTTCCTTACTTTAATTTAAGGGGGCTTTCAACCATACCCTTTCCAATGGAGAATTCTTACGTAGACATTCACGTAGTCTGTGTAGC
>JAQGCC010003457.1:0-15341 GCA_034698905.1 Xestoiulus laeticollis
TTGTTTGTAAAATTATGGAATTTTATTTTTGATAAAGAAATCAATGCACACCTAAAGGATTTTTCAAAAATTTTTTTTAAAAAAAATTTTCAAAAAATTTTAAAAACAAAAGGGAAAAACAACAGCTCGAATTTCGGCCCATTCTTAACCATTGTGGATCATAGTGGGGATCGCCCCCTTAACAAACAATACGCTATTAAATAGAATAGTTCGATACCATTCACCACACACAAAATGGAAATTAGTATAGGAAACATTACTGCAATTTATTAAAATATGAAGTCCGTGGATCTTAATACTTTATGAGTATAGAATTTAAACATATGTTTACCAGTGCGCAAGGTATACTTTTGATTAATTGCAAATAATCAGACTACATTTTAAGACTTTTTAAATAAAATGTCCATAATTTGGAAATGTTTTGGAAATTCATTTTTTAATATAAATGTAAGTGTACACCTTTAGTATAAGAAAAATGACATTTATAGAGATCATTTACATAATAAAGATTGTATATGTGCTTTAAAGATTTGATTTCATCTTAGTGAATATTTATTATAAAAATGATATTATAAAAATTGTTACAGTTTAAAAAAGTTTACATTTTCAAATTGTAATTCCAGGGTGTGACGTTGGATTCGTCCCAAACCCCATGTGGTAAATATTTTTATTCTATATTATGTCCATTGTATAGTTATTTTGTGAGAATAGCTTCTCCCAAATCTGTGATCATGCGAAAATATTTCAGGCGTTTAATTTTATTGCAATATGCATTAGGGAAAATCCACTTTTAACGTCATAATTCCTTGCATCATGCATTAGGTGAAAACCAATTGTGACGTCATCGTCATGTATAATAGTCAAACATATTCTAATATATTAGTGCAAGTGTCAAATTAGCTTATAACACAAATAATAAAAGTGTGAAAACATGTCTTATCATAAAGGCGTGCACTTGTTGCAGATTAGCAAAAGTGGAATATTATTTAAATTAGTCAAATATATTAATATTAACAAATAATGATTTATTGATCTTGATAAATGTATTCAGAGGGGAATTTTATTAAAGCATGCGTGACATCTGCTTGTATATAATATGGTTTATATGATTTAAACTCGCCGTGTTTTAAAGTGTTCTATAATAGTATTCTGAACACGAATGTGTTATTTAGGGTGTTTAGGTTTTCAGGTAATTTTTTTGTATTTAGTTGCCATGCTAAAGAGTTGATGTTCTCAACTTACAAATACAATTACATACACATACTAATAAATTTAGTAAATTTACAAGTATTTCTTAAAATGTATTCCGAAATACTATAATACATTAAAAAGTTTTAAATATTTTTGTAAACACCGGATTTTTATTTTAAACTCCAATAAATTCCACAATCAAATAATCTAGCTCTGCAAGGTTACAAAAATGACAAAATCCACTAATGAAGTCTACGAAAATCCACATTTTTTCACCATAACACCTGGTGCAAGTTCTGCAATTCCAGGAAAAGTTACACAGCCTGCATCATTCGGAATAACAATAACAAATTAGCAGGACAGTTTCAAAATTAATATTAACACTGGTACCCTTTCCACATGCCAGATGTGAAAATATGTCAGGACATCTGAATAAAATACTAATATCCCATTGACAGAAAGTCTGCATCTCTGACAAATTATACCAATCCATTACAATTTAAGCAAACATCGAATCGAACTGTATGCAAACACAATAACCAATAGAAATTGGGTTTGCAGGATTGACAGACGTCATTACTGGCTTACTACAAACGAGACGTACTATACTAAAAACCATATGTGCATGCTCAGGCAAAACCTTTTGCTCTCCTTATTTATTACTGTTTGCTCTTAGAATGTCACCTATGGCCAGGTTTTTCATTTATTTCGCTTTTTCGTGCCTCAACAATCATAAACTTTTTGATGAATGATGTTCTGAATGCAACAAATAATTTAACAAAATGTGCCAAAAGTTGAAAGTATTTCGGAAGATGAATAACACAGCAGTTTTATCATATAAATGCGATAAATTGTATTAGAAACCCGACTATGGTTGAAACTATAGCGTACCCTAAACTAATTTGTGACCAAATTTATGGGAAATTATTATAATAAATATGACAATTTTGGTAAACATATTTAGAATTTATTGTAATATCACTTCCTATGAACTATTAAAATAAACCATTTTAATTAAATATACCTTGAACATTGTTTGTAAAAACAGAGAGATCCCAAGTAGCACACAATATTTGGAACTCGATTGGCTGAATATTAAAACAATATTGGTTAAATTGGTAAAAATTGGCCAATATTGGACTGGTAGTGGTCCAATCTTACTAGGCAATACTGGGCCAATATTGCGTTCTTATTTTGCATTCAATAGTAGGCTTATATTGGCGCAATTTATTTGCCATTGTTAGTTCAGTTACATATTGGTAACATAAGAGGACCAATATTGGGCATAAATCTAATCCAATATAGATCCATTTATTGTAATCTATATATTTAGCAATTATGGCAAAATGTTAACATTGCATTATTGTACCAATATTGAACAATGCATTATAAAATAATTAAGACAACATAATATATTTTAATATTTCTATCTAGCATGTGGTTCTGTTAATCGAAAAACTAGGGTTGTTGGAGGGAAGGAGACAGACGTTGGAGAATATCCGTGGATGGTAGGTGTTATAGCTAGGGCATTTTGAGATCAATACAAAATCAGAGCACAGCATACATGTATTACCTTTATTATTTATGTATTATATAGCCACATATAGTGTAATACATTGCATTTGAACACTATTTTAGGTACAAATTAAAGAAAAATATGGAGAGGAGAAAACAGCCACTAGTGTCAAAGAATTAACTGTTGACCTGTGTGGAGGGGCCCTCGCTAACCAGCTATATATAATCTCTGCAGCCCATTGCTTTGTAAGGTTAGTCTTAGCATATAGCCAAGTTTAAAAATATTGAACAAGAAGATAATATTTCAAAAAACCTGTTTATAATCAACATACGAAACGTTTTAAAAAATATTTGGTTTAATGGGATTAATTTTTAATACCACAACCTACGTTTTAATAAAATCTTATGAATTTTATTAAAGCAATGCATAATGAATGCCATGTTCAAAATCTGGACAAAAAATTTCAATTTTTTTTAATAAACGTTATTATTGTATATGCATTTTAGGATTATTGATGTTTTAGTACTCCGCGTCGTTTTGGGCGACCACGATACCACCACGACAAATGAAGCACCCTCAGTCATCAGAAATGTGATCTCAAAAATATCCCATCCCAACTATAATACGACTACACAATCCAACGATATAGCAATACTTAAACTAAGTGCTGCCGTTACTTATCAATGGAACATTCAGCCAATATGTCTTCCTCCACCTGGAATAAACTTTTATCAACAAGACCTAACTATCCTTGGTTGGGGTGCCCAAGAAGCAGGTGAAGTAAAAATTATTTGAAAATTTGATGGAAATTCAGAAGTCAAAAAGAATGAATCCCAATTTTTTTTTTTCTTTCAGCTGGTCCATCCAGTACTAAATTAATGGAAGTTAGCATTCCTGTAATAAAAAATTCAGACTGTAAAACACTCTATACTGGAACCGTGGCCAGAATTGATGATTCCAATGTGTGTGCTGGGACACCGGATGGTAGCAAGGATGCTTGTCAAGTAAGACATGTATTTCTAAAATATGCATGTTGTAATTTCGTGTCTCAAAATGCAACACTGTTACACTATCATGCAATTATTATTTAGGGTGATTCTGGAGGACCAGCTTGTTGGCAATGCAAAGATGATGGACATTTCGTATTGGGAGGTGTTGTGTCCTACGGTATTGGATGTGGAAATCCGAAATACCCTGGAGTATTTTCCAACGTATCCTATTTCCTACCATGGATAAAACAGAATATTCCTGCATCCACATTATGCGGTTCACAATGCTATCCATCCCAAGCCCAATCAGGTGCGTTATACTGATAATTGGTTATCCAAATATAATAATTGTTTTTTTATAACTCAACTAGCTTAATAATACTCTAATGCAATTGTAATGTTAGATGTATATTGTCATTAAATTAAATTTTCTTAATAAATGAAAAACTTCACTTCGAAAAATAAAGATGTAAAAATCTCAAGTTTTTGAGAGCACACACGATGTGCAATTTTTTACTAATTTTGAAATACTACTGAAAGTTTTATAGGTTAATACAAGTAATTTAAAAAAAATCTTTAAAGTTAATTTAAAAGCATTGTTTAAAAGCATGGCATGATGCAACGTTTCAGCACATATGATAACATCATAATGTATGTTAGTAAAATTTTAGCACATTTGCTACTTACTTGAGAATACTATATTTGATAAAAAATTGGAAAATTAATCCAATTTGTTTTGCAGATTGTGGTTGGGCTAACGACACTCCACCAAAACAAAAACGAATTATTGGTGGAACAGAAACAACTGCTTACAAATATCCTTGGATGGTATGTTCATTTTTCTGTTAAAAGCCATCATGGAAAAAAAGTTTTTAAATTTTAAAGCCTTGCCAAAAGGTATTGACATACTGGAATGATATCTATTTAAATATAATCACATTTTGTTCACAAACTTTTAAAAATTTATATTATAGCACACGTACAAGATAAAACCCTAAAAAATCAAAACTTTTTCACCAATTTTGTTCTTAAAGATATATCGTTTGTTTACCATTAATTAATTTTTTTTAATTACAGGTGTCGATTTACACGTACGTATTGAATACCGTTACTAAGGATTACGAATATAGGTTTACTTGTGCTGGAACAATAATTAGCAACAATTGGATTCTGACCACTGCCAAGAACATTTCAAAGTAAGTGTTCGAGTAGTATTATTCAGCGAAGTTTTTAGACAAATAACTTGAGAAAATGTTATATATTCTTTCTTGCAGAGTAACAAGCTTGGACGATATATTCGTGGTTGTTGGGGACTACGATTTGAATGCTTTAAACGAACCAGTAGAATTGGTAGTGTATGCAGAGAATATTGTTATCCACCCCAGCTTCAACAATCCCCTTCTGGCCAACGACATTGCATTAATCAAGACGGTTGACCCTCTGACCTTTAACTCCTATGTCAAACCTATTTGTCTTCCATCCACCACGACCATATCACCAACTTTTGCAAACACGTATGTCAAATTCGCTGGTTGGGGACGTACTGCAGCAAGTATGTGTGGAATTTTTTAATGATTATAACAGATACCTACTTTAATGAAAAAAATATTTTTACTAGATATAATGTATCTTGTTTCCCACGAATTTATAGATGGTGCATATGCTACTAAGTTGAGGGAAGTTCTACTGTATGCTATTACCAATGAGCAATGTCGAGTGAAGTATGGAACCTCCATTATAGATAGCATGTTTTGCACTTCTTCCAGTAAACAAGGAGATGCATGTGAGGTAAGAATTGTATTTTTAATATCAACATACATGTATTTACCATTTACAAGAAATTTTTTGATAAAATTGTATTCAAATTTCGAATTTAAAGGGTGATTTTGGAGGACCACTAATGCTACAGGGCCAATCAGGAAGATACTATGAAGTTGGCATACAATCTTTCCAGAACGTTAATGGATGTGGTTCTGGAAATCCTTCCGGAAACATGAGGATCACTTCATATCTTAGTTGGATTGAAAGTGTTTCCGGTGTCCGTCCAGCAAGCACAACGGACAAGTTACCAATTTAAAATTGTTGGGAATGAAATTCAACAAACTATGTTCTAGAATTCCCTCAAAATATCTCAATGAAACCTCTTTCAAAGTGACAGAAAAGTGACCATCTAGTCATGTCTATTTTTATATAAGTTTAATAATTTGAAGTAGGGTCGACTGCACCAAACTCTGATTCTACTCTGAAATGCCACTAAGATAGAGCAGTAATGTATACTGCAAAACCAGACAAAACCATGAATTTTGAAATAAAATTTGAAACAAAATAAAAACCTTAACAATTGTTATTATGCCTTCACTAGCTTTTCAGTTAAATTATGTATTTTTAGATATTAATAAGTACATTTCATTTTACTGATGGTGGGAAAAAATAAAGATGGATCTCAATTTGGTGCAATCGATAAATTGGTGATTGTTCTCATCACCAAATGAGTAATATTCTCGTCATGTTTTAAAACACAAGCGTGGGTCATGTTGAGTAAAATCTATTCAAATACTTTTGGTCTTGATAAATTGTTGATCAATTTTAAGGGCAAATGTTTTCAATATTCTGATATTTCTAGGCAGAAATTCACAACGCTTGTCATACTCAAATAGTATTATGTAAGCTTATTTCAATAAAACAGTGAAACAAACCTTTGAAAATGTGTCAAGAAATAAAGTTATGTTCTACCTTCATGTATAAATATATTTGTAAGACATCAAGAAGAAATCTTCAATGATTAATGGTCTTTTTAACAAGCTTTAGAAATGTATACATATTATATAATTATGTTTCGAATCTAGAACTGTTAAGTTCTGCTCAGCAGGCAAGCTCATTGTGCCAATGTTGCTAATTTCCAACCGACAGTTTTAAAAGTTAGTTTGCTGTCTTTCTTCCAGATTTAAAGTAATAAACAGTGTTTGCAACACACAATTTTAATTTAAAATGGCCATCCATTTAGTATACTACATGTATTAACTTATCCTGATAAATTAAGTCAGACATAAAATACTAACATGATGTATCTGCCAATAAAATAAAACTTTCCAAAAATGATCAAACTTCATCTGTTATAAATTCGCTTATTTTAGTTAAATTTCAGATTTCAAATGCTTCAATTCTTCCCATTGCAACTAATAAACTGCAGGCATAATGTTATCATAGCTTGATACAGATATAATTAAATGTTATATTAAATCATCCAGCAATCCTAAATACTAAATTAGTATTTCAATTTTTTATTACCTTATGATGACTTATATTTATACAAGTTTTAATTTCGAATCTACTAAAAAAAAAATTGAAAGAATTATTAGCTAGTTACTGATTAAATCTGTTACTTTAGAGCTAAAACAACTGTTCACAGGGTACAATTAAAAGACAAAGAAAATATTGTACTTGCAATAGGCCTACGTATAGGAAAAATGTAAAAAACTAAATCTTGAAAATAATTCAAGAAATAATTATTATGATCAGGGTTTTTATAAAGGCCTTAAATACATGACTACATTTCCTGTATACATGTAGCTTATGTGATACACTTTTCTTATGAAGATCTCATGTGCAGTGTACATGTATATTCATTATTGATGTAGTGTGATAGTTTTTAAAAAAAAATGTGAAAATCGAATATAATTCCGCTAGAAGGTATTAAGGAATGAAATGTGGAGCTTAACAAGTGTTCACATTATTTTGCTTTATACTTGTACATCTGCTACAAATGTCAGCTAACTTATTCCATGCTGCTTACTCATCAAGATCACTTGTGAATCAAAAGAGAACAACTCAATGTTCAGCACAAATTTTGATGCACTTCCTGCATTTTTACTTATATGAAAAGTTTTTGCATTGGATGCCAAAAAACACACCAAGTGTCCAACATATGTGTAGAAGCAATTGTACTTCTGAATATAGATCAAAACTCATAGGCATACAAAATTTCAATGTCAACCATCAATGCCCAACTTCTCCTTGACATCCAAAATGATGTCGTTACATTCTAGATTGGTACCAAAAATGTATGCCAAGTTTCACTTCTAGGTCTTTTATTATGAATTTGTGCAGTCCTAAGTAAAAGTATTCTTATATTTAAACCCAAGCGCTGCATTGCTCAGCTGGGATTAGGCAAAGATGAAGACTGTCCTCGGGGCCACCCTTTTGGTGACGCTTTTTGCTTTCACTACCCAACTTCCACAGGTATGAAATTTATTTAAAAATTAAAACAAGTTTTATATTAGCAAAAAACTGATATTATTGTAACATTTATTTTTCATAGAACTTCACTAGTGAAGATAGAATTGCAGAATGTGGTAGGATGTCAAGATTTCTAATTTATATACTTGTATAATTTTACAAATCATTTGATATAGCTTTGAAATGTTTAAAAACTAGCAATTTCAATTTTAAAATATTTCAATTTTGAGAATAAATACGACATGTATTAGTATTCTAATTTTAGAATATTACATTTTTTTTTCAGACTGTGGTCTTCAGAACAAGGTTAAAAGAATTGTTGGGGGTACAGAAACAGAAGTGAACAAATATCCATGGGTGGTCAGTTTTCTTTAAGTACTTTACACCATTTTATCAGCACACATTATTAGTCAAAATGCAAAATGTAATAGACCTACATTTAAAACTTTTAATCTGCTATTAGTGGTTACATGAATATATGAAGCTTATGTTTATATGTTATAGTTTGAAAAGATTTTTATTTATACTCCTAGGCTATAACAAATATATATGAACTCTTAAAATATAAACAACTTGAATCAATGTCCTATTTGTTAGGTGGCTATAATTATGGTAGAGACGGTGGCAACTGGTAAAACGTACATGGCCCAAGTATGCGGTGGAAGTTTGATCAGCCCAAACTGGATTTTGTCAGCCGCTCATTGTTTTTATAAGTAAGTAAATATGAAAATTGTAAAAAAAAAGTGCTGCCAATGTCGTCAATATTAAAGAAAATCCACATGTAAAATCCCTCTATTTATCCAGAATTCTACAAATGGACCTACTGCTTTCCATTATCGAAAAAAACTTTTATATTTATACTTATTTACCGATCGAATAACAAAATAATTTCTTAAATATGAAAACTTGTGTTTCAGAACTGGGGTCATAGCTTCCAACACAATGATCAGTTTGGGTGACTACGATCTGGGCAGTAAAACAGAAGCAAAAAACGTCAATCGCAACGTTACCAAAATTGTTATGCATTCTCAATATGATTCCAAAACGCACAACAATGACGTTGCCGTGTTAAAGATGGATAAACCTGTGGAGTACACGTCAAATATTAAACCAATCTGCCTGCCGACCAAAACGTTGTGTCCTTGCAAAAAGACGGGAACTGTGGCCGGATGGGGCAAAACTTCAGAAAGTAAGACCAATGTCTATTATCCCATTAATGTTGGTAGTGCAAATGCAGTGACAAGAACCACATTGGACTTCTTGAAACTTCTTTTCCCTTTAATTAATATAATCATTCGGAAACCCTTTGAACACCTGGAAAACCGTCCACCTACGACATAGTTGGCAATTTGAACAAATTCAAGATATCTGATGAACAATGCAGGATTTTACATATTAGCAATACATGCTCGAACATGTTTATTCCATTGGCTATAGGTTAATGCTGAAACTATTTTTTGTATAGGTGGACCATCATCGTTAAAGTTACGAGAAGTGTCTTTGCCAATATTATCCCAATCTAAATGCAAAGCTGCTTATGGCCCAACTATAACGTCAAATATGTTCTGTGCTGGTTACATGGAAGGAAAGAAAGACGCCTGTCAAGTAAGCCACTATTTGCAATAATTATAAAATATGTACATTGTAGTACTGCCACCATACATGTATGTTGCAATTTTTAAATTATCCCATTTGTACCTCGGATCAAATGCATTGAAAAAACTATGCATTTTCGACTTGAAACAGGATAAACAAATATATATTTATTACAAATTAACTTCTGAATTATTTCTAAATAATTCCAGGGTGACTCTGGAGGACCGTATTTTTACAAGTGTCCAACAACTTCACGGTACATTCAGATGGGAATCGTGTCTTTTGGAGAAGGTTGTGCCAAGCCAAACTTTCCAGGGGTTTATACTAACGTGATGCAAGAGCTCGACTTTATTGTAAAGTACACAGAAGGGGACAAGCTATGCGGAACAACTTGCAAAGCCTAAAGCTTCATACCTTAAAATCACAACAAACCAAGTTTCAAAGAAATTCATAAATCGGTATTTGATGTCTAAAATTTCGTCTTATTTGCTTTGCGCTCAAATAAAAGTTTCAATGATAACATAATGTGGTTATAAGTTTTTGCAATGATTTTAACGGCAAAGTGCATTTTGGTACGCATTTTGCAAACTTTGCTTCGGTAGCACAAGGTTCAGCAAATTAAAAAATATTAAAATGATATGGAAAACATTGCCGCATTTTTATTTCAATAAATCGCTAGTGTTTTATAAATCTTATAGTATTAATATGCGATGCAAATGCATTCAAACTAGCATGCTTGACCTTTATGGATATACATAAAGGATGTATATCCTTGACAAATGCAAATACCAAACAGAGTAAAATCGAAAATAATTCCATAATCATTTTTTCTGAAAACAAAATAATATTTCATGTAATCGTTACTTCTTCTGCATTTTTCATTGCTATGTTATTGAACGAGTTACCTTTTTCGGTGTTACCGGGGTTGGTTTATTAAATGACGTGATAATCAGAGGGTCCTTTTCGTCTGGTAAGGGCCTGAGATCGTCGACATTGGGATGATGCATGTTGGACATGGACTTCATTTTCTTTGCAATATTTACATTGAAATTGTGGCAAATTTTCGAGAACAAGAATAAAGTATTGCTTTCATGTACATGTGTACTTACTTGTGTCGATTTTTCCCCTTTTTGAGAACGTTTCGGCTTGAAGAATTCCAGATTTGATTTGCCATTCTTTAGATTTTCTTCGATCCTAACCGAGAAAGTTAGCCTAGATTAATCAACGTTTCTGTTTGGTTGCTTGACAAATTGGTCTCGATGTTTCATGAATTTCAGGTTGGTATATATACAAATTTAAAAAAATCTGTAGCTAAATATTCTTCAGTTTTAAAATTTAGTTTTACATACTTCTTAAAATCTTGCTCCAGCGGCTCGGGTTTCGACCAATAAAAAGCTCTGAAATCTTTGCAACACTGGGGGGGAAAATCGAAAATAAATACATGTATATAATTTGTAAAGTCTATTTTACACAATTCCTTACCAAAATTATTTTGGTGATGATGACCGCCAGGATAACGCAGACCATAAAAATGGCCACGCCGACAAAAACAACAGCTTTTCTTTGATATGCAACAGCTTCGTCCTATGATTAAAAATGTTAAATTTAGTTAAAATCTAGCACTAATTTCATATGATGATGAGATACCGTAGATGCATAATCACCAGTGATTCAATTACTTGAACGGAATTTTTCTTAACTCTTATTTTTTGGTCTTCATTTTCTTGAAAGAGATAAAATGCATTTTTAAAACTGAAGGATATTTAGCTATAGATTTTTTAAATTTAAATGTACCAACCTGAAATTCTTGAAACATCGAGGCCAATCTTGGAGTTCGTGAGACTTATCCGATCCAAATCGGGTGAATTTTTGGATGTTGCAATAGAAGCCATCACATATTTGGGTTCAGAGTTTGCAGCAGCCAGTTTAACGAAAAATTCTTTTAGAGTGATGTATTCACTTGGAAATTTCCACAAAAAATCGCCAAGAAATGAATACATGTTGTCATCAAGAGTCTTCTGGTAGCAGTATCTGGTGACGATGTCTTGTAGAATGTCTATTTTCTCACGAGTGCATGCATAGAACTGCAACGCAGTATTTTCTAAATTTGTCGTTGTAGTATGTGGTCCATTTATTCTTTTTTTCCCATTTTTGTATTGTCTTTCCTTTTGCAAGATTTGTGAGGGATCCAGGGAGAGTTCCCAAGCAGGCAACAGATCCCAGCTTACTGCATGCAATTCCAAAAATTTAAAAATTATTCAGGATGATCTCAAAATATGCTACAGTAATACGTATTTTAAATTTCAGAAATTATTGATTCGTTTATAAACTTGAGGTTAATTATTGAGAAATGTAAACATAAGAACCTTGCTCAAAAAAAATTCCAAAAACTATATATTAAAAATAAAGATTTACCGTCTGGATACCAACTAGCAAAAAAGTGACTGCATTTGGAGCCCAAGATTCTGTTTTCGGTTTCATAATAATTGAGTAATTCGGTAGTTGTGTAAATGCTGGAGTCCAATTTGTACCAGCATCTAGGTGCTCCAGAATTGTCGAACGATGAATCCAGGTAAATTCTACGCTGAATCAAGCACATCATTTTGTAGAGTATCGTGTTGCCCTCTACGGCGTCTTCTAAAAATGCTAAATATTAAAAAACTTAAGGATAAGTGACAAAATATAAGTTAAATGTTTGATAATTTTATAGTAGATACTGTATTCTGAAGAATTTTAACACATTCGTATGCAATCTTTGAAGAATTTGAGATTTGGGAAACTAAGCCAAACAATCGTACACGTTTTAACAAAAAAATATATACTGTACATTTTATACATGTATATTTTTTTTTAGAAAATTTAAAACCTATTTGAACAAAATGTTTAAGTAAAAATGTGTAAAGTAAAATTGTCAGGCTGAGAAAACTAGAAAATACAATAAAATGTGAAATCACGTGGAAACTTTCTGAATGTGCTATAAATACAAATAGCATCACATTTTGAAAAATTGTTGAAAATTTGAAAAAAAATTCTGAATACATTTCTGAAATACGGTAAAGAAAATTTTATCAGCTTACCCACCTTTAAATCTCACTGGGAATATAGCAGTTGAGATACTTTTAATCATGTTTCTATTAAAAATCAACCGAAAGTGACGAGAGGGCTCCAGATTTCCATCGATGTAATCAATCACGGTATTATAAACCTCCAAAAATCTGTTTTCAAAACGTAAATCTGTGATATCTAACTCGACGTCTCCTATTCTGACAATCCTATCACCCAAAAGCATGGGAAGTAGCCATTTTTCGAAATCTGTCACCAAATTTAAAATTGTATTGGATTAAATGAATGAATAACAGAATTAGAGTAGAAAATGTGTCACGACGTATTTGATCTACCTCTCATTCCTATTTTAACGGGAGTTAAATTCCCTCCTGATAAACAAAATAACAACACAAACACAACCGTTCCATGCATGTACGTCCATGGGAAGCCTACATTAATATGATATGTAATTAGGTAATTAAAGCAAATTTAAATTCTATTTAATGTAAGTAATATGCTTACTTATGAATCCTTGCAGGTAAAAGTTACATCGTTTCCATTGAAATAGTAGATTTATACGTACTGCATGTACATGTTCAGTATATCATTTTAGCTTCTTTGAAAGTTCAGTCTTTACTTTTAAAACTAATTCCAAAACTCGCATTTTTTTAAATGGCACTTGCACGTGCAGTAGGTCGTGCAAATTATCTGTAGAGATCTGCCACCTGGCGACAAAAAATTTCGCCTTGAAAGCGCTTTTATCGAAATCTTTTGATGTGGTGCTCCTTTATTTTTTTTAGGCAAAACAATTCAAACAATGAGTGATTTCGATGTGCATGTAAATGTACATTAAAAAGTATGGCAGAAACATTGATTAAAGAAATTATGTTTTACTGATGGATATAATGTACATGTACCACATGCAGTATAATTAAAAATAAAGGTCTACTGTTTATATACTAGTACATGTATTAAATCATAAAATGTCATAAAGTTTTACAAATAATGTACATGTACATGTACTGTACATTATACAAAAATTTTAAATACTTAGTACACTGTACATGTACATTATACAGTACATGAACTGTATGTAATAGAACTACCGACTTTGTAATGCACGAAATTTGAATAATATAATGTAAATTTAATGTACATTTACATGAATTATCATTATTGTCTCTCAAATTTCATTAAAATGGAATTTATTGTTTTCGACACTAATTGCATTAACATATGTAAGCCAAGGTGAACTTAAGTAAGCCTCACTGGTCATTAACATGTATGTTAATTGCCTATAGATTGTGTAATAATTATCTTTAGACCTGTTCAGTGTTCAAGGACTTAATTTGCATAGGTTAATGGAACTACCGGCTTTGTAATGCATGGAATTTGAATAATCTTAATTTATTGTACATGTACATGAATTATCATTCCTTTTTCTCGAATTTCATTAAAATGGAATTCAACATCAATTGCATTAACATATGTACAGTATGCCAAGGTGAACTTACTTAAGCCTCACTGGCCATTAACATGTACTATATATGTTGCCCATAGATTGTGTAATCTTTAGATGTGTTTAGTGTTCTAGAACCTTGCATACGTTACACCTGATTCACACCAACGTTGATGTAGAACTGATGTGGATCAAGAAAACTTTGGAGTGTTAATTCACACCGCAGAACTCAGTTAAACTGGTCAAATGACCTAGTATACAGTGCCCTGTATAATATAGGTCATGTGACCAGTTTAACTGAGTTCTGCGGTGTGAATTAACACGAAAAAGTTTTGTTGATCCACATCAACGTTGGTGTGACGTCGTTTTATATGCACCGTATTATTCTTTTTCCATAGCAGTGAGTGTTCTTTTGCACTTTTTACTTTATGATTTTTTTAATCAATAGGCCTACCATAGTTTGAAAGCGATGTACTTTTCTTATTAGGGGCTAAGAAGAGGATGCCGAATGAAGACGTCGTTTTATATACACCGTATTATTTTTTTTCCATAGCATATCCTCAAAACTGTGGCTTCCAGTTCTGCATTCTTGCATTTTGTCAAGTTTGAATTGGTCATATCTTCATAAACCGGATGGTAAGGTAAGTGGTCAATTCTGCCAAACGATGTCATCCGTCCTATGAATGAGGAAAAATTTTTGTGGTGGATTCATTGGTTTCCAAAATTGGTCCTGCTCTATAAGGATTATATGGTCCGTTGGTGATCGGTTTTTGGTTCAAAGTACTCGATAGCTTGATTGAATGGGTTATTTCTTTATACACCTGTTTCTTAAACTTCAACACTAACATTTTTCTTATTCATTTCGGCTTGCTTGTGCGTCAACTTATTGTAGCCCATTTGTAAACTGGTTGTTCGATCGATTTTTATGTAATTTATAAATTCATTTCTAAAAAACATTCTCACAAATATCTAGTCAATGAACGTAGAGATTAATGAATTTTCTTTAAATGCTTAATTAAATTTGTATTTCAATCTCAATTGTGTAGTTAATGTTTCATCTTTAACTTGTAATTAGTAATAAAAACATCGATATCTTGTCACAGCCAATTTTCAGTCGTTTTTATGCAACGTTTCGAACGCAGTTATTTATCTGGCCTACACATTTTACAAATAAAATATACATTCAATGCCATTTAAAGAAAAAAAGATTAATTCATCACAAGTTTTGGAAGTATTAGGGGTACTCACGCACGTCGTAGATATTTGTAAATCTACGGTTGTAGATTTTTTGAGGTCAGCCGCGCATGCG
>JAQGCC010003458.1:0-15340 GCA_034698905.1 Xestoiulus laeticollis
TCACGGCCCGGACGGAACTAACGCGTAGCATGCATGGAGGATCGGCCGGGGCCCGGTCTCCACCCGGCCCGGACGCCGAGAGGACGCCCCGGCCGTGCCCCGGCCCGGTCCCGACACGGTCTAGCGTGAATCATCCTTTATGGGTCGTTCACAGATTTTATTTTGCCTGCATTCGGACAAATTCCTGGTTATAATAGGCGCAGATCAGACAGGTTTTTGTTTGACCAATACGACAAAATGTCCACTTCTACGCTTCAGTAAGAATCATACGCATGCAGGAATGCTGTCTAAAACAACACGAGCGGCACATAAGAGCCGCAGCCGTTTCGCTCATAGGCAGGGTGCCCACCAATATGGTGAACCTGTGGTGTAATGGCGACATTGAAGCGTGTGACTATTGCACGAGGCGAGTGCACGCAAATTAATAGGATTTTCTAATGCAACGTGCCATATGCCGCCATATTCGTGAGCACCCTGCGTGAAGTTCTGTATAAATTCAAATTTTATTTCGTCTTAGGAAGGGTGTCCACTAAGATGGTGAGCATGTGGTGATATGGGGACTCGTGGCATATGCATGAGGTAAGTACATGCAAATTAATAGATCGCCTGTTACGATATGTCATAAGTCACAAAGGCGTCATATCACCACATAAGCTCACCATATTGGTGGGAACCTTGCCTTAAAATCCTTGCATTTTTTCCAGCACTGATTATATTAAACCCTTGATCTGAATACATGTAAGTAGAAAAGAGAAATTTGTAATAAAAAATGCTCTTCGATTTTTCACAGGTAACGTCACCAAACACCAGTGCAAAATCATACGAATGTCCAGAAAACGAGTGTGCTGCGATGGTTGAACGTCTGGCACTGTAGACAATTGGCCAACTATGAAGGCAGGAGGAAGTTGGGGGTGACCTATGACCGCTCTGGATAAGGTAGGAACCAAAATTTCAATTATACGTCTATAGCTGCTTTAGGACCACCGTCTTAAAGTCCGCTATGCTCTGTAGGAATGTGGATGTTGTGTACTTCCGGTGGTGTTACTCGGTCCCTAATTCCCCTCAATTTAATTAATGTTTAGTTGACTCTGGTTTAAGGACCAGTTAAACAAGGCACGTTATAGTTGCATGCAACTATTAATAAGGTCCATTCTTGCAGCCGCTTAATGGCTGTTGTTTTCGCGAGGCCTTTGGCGCCATCTTGGAATTCATGCCCTTTGTGTGATTATAATGCAGTGTCATGACGGCTGACCAATGGTCAGGGGAGGGTAAATTTGTCGGACGTTGATCATTAGGACCCATTTGTTCGGAGGCGCCGTTTTAGAATTTTTTTTTTGTTTTCATATCGCCCGATGAGCGAACGGGCCCTTTGGCCCCTCTTCAACGTCCATCCATCATCCTCCTGGGACCCAGGGTGGTTGTTTTTATTAATAGCGTTTCCGCAATTATTGTTATTATTATTGTTATTATTTTGGCCTGCTGCACTTCAAAAGGCCCTATTGTGGAACGCCGAACTAATTTCGATTTTAACCTCTTCTAATGTTGCTTTTTTGGCGACGGAAACATCATTAATCAGCGTGAATCTCGTCGTGGGGCTCGCGGTTTTGTTTGGGACCCGGCCCTTTTGTTAGACGCGGAACGCCAGGGGGCGCCCCCGGGGAATCACCTTCATGTACCTCACTGTTTTTTCTGCTTTTCTTTGTCGTTTTTTTTTCATTAGAGATGATTGGGATAAGTTGTTTGTGGTCGGTTGCTTTTAGGTGCTGCTAGATGGCGCTCGTTGTTAAGTGGTTGCTTTAGGGCCATTAAACGGTTTTGGTCCATCTAATGCCGATGAACATACCTGTGATGCATGAGATACCATCTTTCACTACATTATAAAGGGGTATTGAAAATGGGGGAGGCAAAATACAGGCACTACACTGTCTTGATATATGACTATAGACAGCTCACTGTCACCACAAATAGAAACATTTCAGAACAATGGGCCTAACAAATTAATATTTACGTGTCGTGTGCTAACATATAGTGTCTTGTAGATTGGGACCTCGACATTAATGGATGACGAGTTATAATATTGTACATGTAGCTCCAGATTAAAAATTAAGCGAGTGGTGGTATGGCGACTTGGTGGTGGCTGGCATGTTAAACTGGAGGAGCACATGCAAATAAATAGGATCATATTAATTTGCATGTGCTCGCTTCGTGTTATATGCCATGCACCACCAAATCGCCATGTCACCATACACTCACCACCTTGATGGGCACGGTTTTGTAGTTGTGGTCTTAATATGTCTTTGGCAGGGTGCACAATAAGATGGCGATCATGTGGTGTTATGTTGACACTGCGCGAGATGATCCTATTAACTTGCCTATACTCGCTTCGCTGCAATGTCACCATAACACCACATGTTCACCATATTGATGGGCCCACCTTTGAGAGCGTTTCCGTAATGGAGCGCCACCTGCCATCTTATGTAATGTATATGTAGTGAACCAGAGCTAAATCTAGTTATCCAACTGCATTTCCGCGAGTATAATTTTGGTTCGTCGGTAATTAGGGGTGCTGCACCCTCCCCCTATCATGATTTTCTTCTCTGTTTTTATTTATGCTTCCCCCCATGTAGATTTATTGCTCTTCGTCAGAGATTGATTCACGATTGTGCAAAGTACGGTTTGTGAAAGGTGTGGAACAAGGCTGTAAATACGCGAACGGGTGAATTCCCATGCAAGGTCAAAGGTTAATTTCGTGGGACGCTCTCCAGTTTTCCCTTCGTGCGCGCAAACTCGCTCGATTTGTTATTTGGCCGTTAACTCTAATCGGAGTTTGGTGCAACTCCTCGGTGGAGAAACATGTGCACGAAACCCCCTCTGGCGCACCAAGCCCAGTTTTAGCGGTTTCATTCATAAAAATGAATAATTAAGAGTTTCGAGGTTGGAGCGTGCCACGGTTCTCCAGAAGGGTCGTACTAGCTCATTTCCAGGAATTCAATTCAACTTAGTATCCTACAGTCAGAAAACGAATTAAGGGTCGTCCATTTTCCAGATAAAGGTCCTACGTCAGTAGCGACATCGTTGTTAAGTTGAACATGAACAATGAATCCGGTTATTCCATCGTCTATAATCGCATGTAAAATGGACCAATAGTAACCATCCATCTACTTCTAAAATGATTTTAGGCATGCACAAAAATATAAGAAACAATTCTTATTCGCGTCTGGTCCACAATGAGCCACAATTCTCCTTATAAGAAAAGCGCCCATCTACCGAGATGGTGAGCATGTGGTGTTATGGCGACTTTGCAGCAATTGGCATGTGCATAATTTGAGTACATGTATAGACCTATACATGCACATTAATACGTCCATGGAATCGAAATTACTTTCCAATTCGCCATATCACCACATGCTAAGCAGCTAATTGATGGTTACCCTGCCTTATCTGCACCCTGCATGGCAATTTGAACCAGGGTTCAGATACTGAGGAATTATGCATTTGCTCAAATGTGCGGAGATGGTGTGCATGTGGTAATGTGGCCGCTGTGGCGGCAGAAGGCACGAGGCGATTCTAAGCTGCAAAGTCGCCATATCACCACATGCTCGCCATCTTGGTGGGCACCATGCCTATAAAGTACGTTACACATTTTTGGTATGGCGACTGTCTGTGTATGTATAATTGCTTTAGCTATAGGACGCCACATGTAACGCAACGGATTAACCTCTGACCTCACCTCAATTGAAATATTTCACGATTTGCCAATTACACGTTTTATTCGCTTGACCCTCGCAATTAACCCGTTCTCCCCCCCACCCCCCTCGATCAATTTGATGACGACATTCGGTTAATTTCACCGATATATCGTGAGCGTGGATCTGCCTTTAAATTTTTTTTTTTTATATCAATTACGTAGATTTGGCGTAATTGGGGACGCCTCGATCGTTCGTGTGAGGGCGATTGTTTAATCCAGTCTTTAATTTGAGGGTGGGGGAGGGGTTGCGGTTTGTAACCAATATCGCAAAGGGTTTTGTCCTTTGATATTAGGGAGCGTCTTAATAACGAATACGTGATCTATAGGGAAGTTTAAATTGGTACTTAATTTGGATCCTTTCTATATAGCTGTGCTCTGTGTTGATACATGGACGAAAGCATGCAGCAACCCAAAATCCGTTTGAAATTGGCGGATCAAGTTATCTTCCCGATTTTTATTTGTATATTTTTTTAAAATGGCTATCTATTCTTTCTCCCGTTTCCCTTTCGTTTTGACCACGGCGCTCCCGCATCCGGCTGCTGCACCCACGTGTCGTATATATAGCAAGCGCATATATAATGCATTTTTCGCCAAACCAATTTTCATAAATTTCCGCGAAACGAACAAAAAAATCCGCCTGAAATGTGATGGACTCTGAAGCCACGCATGGGAGCTGACCAGGTGTTGCGCTTAGACGCCCCCTGTGGGGGAAGGGGGAAGCATGCAGCGCCCCCCTACGCCTATACCATTTGCATGCCTGCATTTGTATCGCAATACGCTTTTTCGAGCTCTATTGGTCGAGGTTTATTTCTTATTTATGGGCCTTTTTTTCTGCTTCACGCATCCCTTGTGACGTTACAAGAATACTGCCCAAAATATTCCTTGGAGTTTCTGTACATCATGTACCTTAGAAGTGCCTTATATACATGTACATGTATTTACCTTTCAGACTTGAACTAATCGAACATGCGTATATGGAGTTTCCATATATTTCAAAGATGTTAAGAATTTGGTTTGGCATAATGCACTATAACCACTTAACACGATAAGGCATGATTTGGATTCTGTCGTTTTGTGCAAAACTATAGATACTCAGATTATAGTATTGCATTGACCCGAGGTTTTTTCGAAACCAGGGGGTTGATTATATTTATTCTCTCCAAGTTGGTATCATTAAATTAAAAATGACAACGATATACCATGCAGCAACAAGGATACGGTAACGGTATTTCATTTGCCCTGCATGATCGATACATGCATTTCAATAATTAAGGGAAATCCCTATATAGCACTGCGCGAAGCTGTCAGAAAATGTGAGGCGAGCGTGGAATTAGCCCCAGGCCACATGTAATTACGCACTTGGCTGAAAACGCGCGTTTGGCTAGCCTCAAACAAGGCTTTTAATTAAAAAAGAATTTTCGCACGAGCTATTAATGTGCAAGTTTTATAATTCAATAGAATTGAAATTAAATTCGATGCTCTGTTTGAGGCTAGCCATGCAAACGCGCGTTTCCAGCCTATAGTGTGACCTGGGGCATAATGTACAAAATCTGATAAGTGAAAATCAAACCAACTCGAAATTTTTTTTGCACTTATAGGGTAAAAACAGCGTATAGAGCGTGGAATAGCATGGAACATTTCAAGATCATGCTATATTCCATGCTCTACGCTGTTTTTAACCTTGTGCTGTTTTCAGTTAATACTGCATGGTTTTAGAACATGTTTAGATACAACACAGGGCAAAAGTTCGGGGCTCGAAATGTTTTTTCACTTATCCGGTTATTTTTAGTTAAGCAGTTTTGTACAAAAAAAATAGACGTCATAATTATTATGTTACCCTAAATTGTTGGGATGTTAAGCTTATTGCAACTATGACAATTTTGTTCGGACCTGGAAATCGTGTTGCATGTATACATGTATTAAGCGCGCTATATCGAAACAGCGTTAACCGGGGTCATGTCGTAATAGTAAGTTCGTGACGCATTGCAAGCGTTTCTCCTACGTCTGCGATTTAAGGAGTTAAATGGCGTTTAATTCTCCGTTCCCAAAATAGTAAATCACCGGCGCGCAAAACCCCCCTTATTAAATTGCCAGAAAAATAATAATAATAACGATAATAATGGCCGCGATCTCATCCTATAGAGTTACGACACACACGGAAGCGAGTGCGGCCTCTGCAATTACCCTTCCAAATAATAAGCATTTTGGCAAACGGAGAAAAAAAAATGGCGGCGATTGAAAAAAAAAAAAATATATGATTATAGTTGCTCACGGGAATATTAATTTCGTGTTTAGTTTAAACGGCCGAGTTCAACGGGGCGAAAAATTGTATTTTCGTATAAGGGTTTAAAGAAATCTGGTCAGATCGAATTGTTGAACTGCTATTAAAAGTAAAAATGCGACGAAAAAGTGAAATTGCATAACCACGCATGCAACATCCAATATGGCCGCCGAGTTATAATTTTAAAAAGTTATTTTTTCTGTTTAATTATATAGTAATGTTCTACATCCTATATACTGCATGTTGCTATACGATTGTGTTTGCAGTTTTAGGATCGGTGACCACCAAGTCGGTGAGCGTGTGGTGTTATGGCGACGTCGCAGCGTAAGGCATGTTATGCACGCAACGATTATACATGCTAATTAATAGGATATTCTCGTGCATGCAGCGTGCCATATACCGCAAAGTCGGTAGGTTGCCTACCAAGATGGTAAGCATGTGGTGATATGGCGACTTTGAGGCATATGGCATATTGGTAATCCTATAATTTTGATGTACTCGTCTCCTGCAACATTGCATTTCAATGTCGCCATTACATGCACGTACTGTATATGCTCATCAGCCTTGCGCGAGCCAAAATGGTGAGCATGTGGTGTTATGGCGACTTTGTGGCACATGGAACGTTGGACGAAACGATTCTATTAACGATCCTCTCGTGCAACAGCCATTCGCTGCACTGTCGCAATTACACGCATCACATGATCACCAGCAAAGTGCGCACCAAAATGGTGAGCACGTGGTGATGTGGCGACTTTGCGGCATATAACAGATTGGCAACCTTATTACTTTGCATATACTCGCCTCGTGCAATATGGCATCACCATCAAGTCGCCACATATATGCCACGTTGAGCGAGACCATCTTATTAAATTGCATGTACATGTATACTCGCCTCACGCGGCAACGTCACCATAACACCACACGCTCGCAATCTTGGTAGGCATGCCCCAGATCGTGTGGCGGTTCTAATTCGATTTCGATTATCGTCATAACATTATTTGGCGATGACAGGTGAAATTTTGCAACGAAGTTTTTTATTTTTATTTTTGTTGAAAAAGCGAAATATATATAAGACTCCTTCCACTCATCGTTAAAAGTTTGGTCGTTTGGTTTTATCTACTTTTTTTTTCTCCTCTTTTGTCTGATAGGAAATAGTAACTTTTGCAATTTCCAGGAGCTTCGCCTTCTCCTTCATCGTCTTTATTTTCCGTTTGGTGGTGAAAATAACGTTGTTTGGGGTTTGCGGTGTTTCATTTTGATTGGGTTTTGCGAGAACGAAGCCATTGCTGCCATCTCACAATTCTTCGTTTGCAGTCGAATAAGACAGCGTCCTCTGCCTTTGGCTGCAGCAGCCATCTTTTTCGTCTAATCCCATTATCCGAACGCCGTATCTTACGGGTCCTAATTTTCGTTTCACTCTTTTTCTTCTTCTTCTTCTTGTTTCTCTCAAATTGCTTCTTTTGCCCGTCTTATTTAGATCGTTGTGGATTTCTTCCCAACTTCTTTTTCCACCGCCATCGTATGGGAGTTTTATGGAGTTTTTCTTTTTTCTTATACTTGAGTCGTTTAAGCCGTGGCCTATTTCGGCTTTTTCTCCACTTTAAAAATACCAAAACTCCATTATAGCACTGGTGTTTCAAGGCGCCTTTCGGATGCAAACTTAAACACTATCTATATTGTGTACAATGTATATAGCGGTCAGTACATGCATATAAAGTGCAAACGCTTCCAATCCTTTTTGATTTTCAGCCTAGTAAAAACCTGAGAAAATGACCACTTTTCATAAAATGGTTTCAGAGCGATACATTTCCGCTATAAAAATTCTATGTAGTTTCTATACACACTAAAAACGTTGGGTTAAAGTTCAACCCAATATTGAGTGCTATATGGACATGCCAACATTGGGTTAAATTAAAGTGCAACAACCAAATGTTGGGCTAAAACTACCCAACGTTGGGTCACAGCTGTTAACACAGGTTTTGGTTAAAATATGCCCAGAATTGGGTAAATGTGAGATATATAATTTATATCTAATTTATATCTAAATAATTTATATCTAAAGTGTTATATAATTATAAATAACACAAACTCTCACATTTACCCAATTCTGGCCAAAACCTGTGCTAATTACTGTGACTCAACGTTGGGTATAGATTTAACCCAACATTTGATCGTTACACTTAAATTCAACCCAATGTTAACCCGATGTTGGCATGTCCATATAGAACTCAATATTGGGTTGAATTTTAACCCAACGTTTTTAGTATAGTGACTATGCATGCAGAGTGATCAAAGTCTGACATTTCTTTTGCAGTTTTTCCATATATGCAATGTACAATATGTGACCATGTATGCATTCGACAATTTGGTCAGCGATTGCTAAAGAAGAATTCTCGCGAAATTATCAGGGTAAATTTTAAGGGGTGTGACATTTATAACACTCATCTGCATGCTTTACTATTTTAATATAGGGCCCAATTCACACCAGCTTATTTTCAGCCATTGCCGCTTGCCTCCTTGCAACGTTGACTCCTTTTGAGCAAGTTATATATAATTAAGGTTACTGATGGTATATCTTCTAAATAAGACCCATGCAGTTGAAGTCTATATAGTCGCACTTTTTACAGTTTTGTGAATTTGGCCTAATAATTTTTAGATCAACTATGAATCACATGCATGATGCAAGAAAACAAGGTCTATAGGTGAAGCTTGTCCATTAGTCTTATTTCAGTCCTTCTGTGAATCTTTTTGATGATTATAAGTATAGACATATGGCATTCGCATGGTGGCCACAGGTCAAGAAAGTCAGTAAAATTTGAGTGGTCAGGGAAATTTTACCAATTGAAAACAAAATGCATGCTTTATCCTTGCACTCAGTCTGCATTTTGCCTAACTTGTTATAATTACAATTATTGGAATTTTGGATTTTAGTCAGGGAAATTGAACATTTTGTAGCCATCCTGATTCGCTTAAAACGATATTCAAGGTTCTTCGTTATATCCAAATTTAGTTGTATCCAGTTTTATAAAACGTATACTTGCCATAACAATACATACATGTAAATGTTTTGACTGAAAAACTAATCTTATATATATATTGAATAGCGGTTGGGTACAGGTAAATTTGCTGGAAATTAAGGAGAAATTTAATTTTTTTTTTATAAAAATAGTGAAACCGTTGATTTATCTATAGCTGAAACTGAATAGGTGTAATTCTTGTATACCCAATATTGAGAAATCATTTTTAATACAAAATACGAAAAAAAAATTGCTTTTTGATAGTTAATGTTTCGTTAGCAAAATAAAAAAAAATATTATGGGAATTTAGATAAAAATACATTACAACACAACTTAAAATTTGTAAATCATTTTATCAGTATGCATCATACATGTAAAATGCACAATATAGAAAATAAGAAAGGAGGAGGAAATCTCAGAAAATCGTTATAGGCGAATGAAAGGAGCATTTCTCATTTCAAAAGGGGATCGCTATGTCCGGATTATATATACATTAGTTATATCCGACATCGTATATATAGTATCCAAACAAAATTAGATATGGACCTGGAATAGTCTTGGAAAAGACATTCATTCTGAAAAATTCAAGTGGATTTTGTTTCAAGTTTTTTCATTTGTAGAGCATTAATCAATAAAAATGTGTGCTCTACATGCAATTGAGAGTAGAAATTTCGAACTTACCAGTCCTAAAGCAATATATAAGATGGCGTCGCTTGTGTAAAAGGTCTTTACCTGAATTGGAATGTTTATAAAAGATAAGGGACCCATTCAATTTTAATTCTCTTCAAAAAGACACTGGCCAATGGTCATGCGTGAGAGATAGAAAAGGTTCATCCGAAGGCACCCCCCTCTCTTTAAAAAAAAAAGGCAGAAGAAAGTTTAATTTGGCGAAGCCATCATTTGAAGGCGCCGCACCATGCACCACCCCCTTCTTATATGCGAATCCCCCTCCTTTTAATAAATCATATTTGGGAACGACAGCCGCGACACTCGCGGCCCCCAGGGCAAACTGTGTGTACGAAGGTGAAATATAAATGAGCACGAATGCATTGGGAGGGGCCTTTCGAGGGGATCTCCTTTATTTACCTGGATAACCGTGTTTAAGGGCTCCTAGAGCGTGTTGGACCTATGGCAATTGCATGGATTTCACCTATTGAACATTTTTGGATGGTCCCAGACAGCTCATGCATATAACATCATATAGGACAGACTTTGATTCAATGGACACCTTCTAAATCTTTTCATGTACACTTTATGATCCGCAATATAGGTTTCATACCATCTGTATACGATCGGCTTTCGATATAACGAACAGAGTGCCTGGTCCCGACCAAAATGATCACCTTATATGTAGACCTAAACCTCTCATGTATACTAGTTTCTTAGTAAAATGAACCGCTCGATTTAATGAACGGAATGGCTGGCTGGTCACCATGTATAGCCAGCCTACCTCTCATGTATTAGTTTCTTAGTATAATGAACGTTGTTTATAAAAAACCGCATCGATATAATGAACAGCATGGCTGGTATCGATCAAAATGCCTTATTCAGCTCATATATGTACATTTTATATTTATATATACAATGTATATATGGTCATATTATCCTAGTTTCTCAGTATAGCAAACCGCTCGATATAACGAACAGAATTAATGGCTGCATGGTCCCGAACAAAAAGCCTATACCTCTTATGTACATGTATTAGCCTCTCGTTTAAATCTATACATTCTTTTTAAAGAACGCTCGATATAACGGACGGTTCTGCTGGTCCTTTCACTATCCCCTAATACCAAATGACTGTTTATAACGAACGGCAAACCAATGTCGTATGTCAGAGACAAATAACATCTAGTTATGTCGTATACTATTGCCATTGATTTTAAAGTTGGTTTTAAAAGTGCTGGATTTTAAAACATTCTGTAATGCTTTTTTAAGGGCTACTCATACTGCAAAAGCAGCAATGGTGCGGTAGACTCTCTCCAATATTTAGAAAAAATTGTACATGTATTTAGCTGTTGCATGGGGCACAAAAACTATGGGATTTCAGGAGGTAAAAACTGTTAGTTGTCAAAGAAAGCCACGAAAACCACCTTATAAGACCTCTCGGTATAACGAACCAATGTCCTATCCAATTGGCGTTCGTTATACCGAGAGTCGACTGTATACTCGTATAGCAAACAGCATACAATGACCATCTGTTTAACTTGAGCCCTCTTGCTCGGTCCCACGAGTGCTCACTGTATATATATATATATAGAATTTACAGCCAACGGTCACTCCTCTGCCGCAACAAACTGCATTTCCGGTGCGTTGTTTTTGTTTTGTTTTTCGGACGATGGGCGTTTCCCCCCCTCGATTTTTGTTTTATGGATTGAACGGGTCACTCGGCGCTCGTCCATCTTGACCGGTCCGCTCGTAAATCCGCGGCCATTTTCGCCGTCCTTCCCACGTTCCCCCTCGGGGTCGACCATAGCCCTGATCCTCGCCTCGTCTGCGGACAACCAACATGCACGGTCGGTATATACAGCCGAAATGTAGCAATTCCTCTCCCTCCTCAAAAATTTCCTCTGAAATATGTTTCTCTTTGGCCATTGTTTTAAGACTAGGATGCTTTATGGAACTTCACCGCCCCCTGGTTTCCGAATGTTCAACACGGAACCCCCGCTGTGCCCACGACGGGCGGTCAGCTGGGATCAACATTTGAAGTTGACCGATGCTGGTCCCGAAAGTACAATTAGGCCAGGGGGAGGCGAGGTTGGACTTAGCGGGGGTTGCGGTGGCAACCCCCCCCCCCCCTCCTTCCCCCGTCCACGTTGGACGCATGCCGGACTAGGCTCGAGGTGTCCGAAATGCGCAGGTGGCCGATTTATAGAGGGGATGAACGTCGAAGTGCATCTGTTGTATAGCACACTTACTCACAATGCAATCAATAAATATATTATATAGTTCTGTGTAGTGTACATGCATCAGCCATGCGTTCTGCTAAACCGATGTGTTTTATTAATCCGATAGTGCTTGATCCTATATGGTGTGTGCACTGCATGTTTATAAGTGAAGGAAATGGCGAAAGATTGTAATTGCCAAGATGGTGTGCATGTGGTGATATGGCGACTAATATGTCATGTGCACGAGGAAAGTGCATGCATGTGAATTAATAGCATAACCTCGTGCAATATGCCTCAAAGTCGCCATATCACAACATTCTCATCATCTTGGTGGGCATTCTTCCTATATGCAGAAAATCGTTATAGGCGAATGAAAGAAGCCTTTTACGTTTGAAAATGGTATCGCCGTGTTGGGATTATCGTTGTATCCGAATTTATTAATCCGATAGTGCTTGATCCTATATGGTGTGTGCACTGCATGTTTATAAGTGAAGGAAATGGCGAAAGATTGTAATTGCCAAGATGGTGTGCATGTGGTGATATGGCGACTAATATGTCATGTGCACGAGGAAAGTGCATGCATGTGAATTAATAGCATAACCTCGTGCAATATGCCTCAAAGTCGCCATATCACAACATTCTCATCATCTTGGTGGGCATTCTTCCTATATGCAGAAAATCGTTATAGGCGAATGAAAAAAGCCTTTTACGTTTGAAAATGGTATCGCCGTGTTGGGATTATCGTTGTATCCGAATTGCTCGAAATCGTTTTACTCGATATATCCAGCATCGTTATAAGCTTATTCCAGCCTGTATGTAAAAAGACGTGTCTTTGACAGGGCTGAGGGTGCCCATCAAGATGGTGAGCGTATGGTGATATGGCGACTTGGTGGTGAATGGAAGAGCTTGCTTTTTATACATCCGGCTATGGACGAAATGTACATTTCGGGAGTCTATTATGAGAATGGGTTTCTTCTCCCTTTAACTAGTCGAGATGGACCATGGACGAATTGGGTTGGGTCAAGTTCCCCTCTCCAGGGTCTTCCCTCCCATCATTCGCTGCAAATGAACTTTTATAATGAATTGGGAGGAGGAAGAGGTTCTTGGGGTGTGAAAAAGAAGACGAGAAGGCCTCCAGGTGACGTCACACATGCCTTTGTTCTTCTCGTAAGTTGTTTACGAGGGGTGGGGCACTTTGGGGGAGCGCCTCGGCTACCTGAGTGCATGAAGGGCGTGATAGACGGAGGCCCCTAATGGCTTTTCTGCGCTTTTTAATTGTTGCTTATTCATCGCTTTTTTATTTTTAACTTTTTTTCTTCTTCTTCTAACTCTGTTTTGGAAACGGCCCCAGGCAGCCCTTTTTTAGAAATGTGAACATTTTGTTGATGAATTTGTGGTGGTGGGCGACTCCCGTGCCAGGGGGAGCCACTGGAAGCGATGACCACACCTACGGGGATGATCAGAAGTTGCATGCGGAAGATATTGGTGTTGTCTTGATCTCATCAGATTGATTTACCATCTGATCAGATTGGTTTTTTCTGCATTTTCACACATGCATTGGTTCTATATCCCTTCAGTATGGTTTCCCGCCTCACAATGGTGCTCAGTTTCATCAGATTGTTTGTCCATATCATATAACCTATGTTGGTTCACCATCTTATCAGATTGCCTCTACCTCACTAATTTGGTTCTTCATTTCCTCACATTGCATGCATGGTTCAGCATTACACCATTTATATAGTTCTACATCACATCAGATTGATATCCGACCTCACAATGGTGCAATATCTCGTCAGATTAGTTCTAAATTTCATCAGATCAGTTCTTAATCTCATCAGATTATAGTTCTGAATTTCATCGGATCAGCCTTCATCGAAACTAATATCTCTATAAATATATTTTTATATATAGGTTACATCTTTGCATCAAATAATAATTCTGAAATTGTATTTCGAATCATTGTATGGCAAATGTAAATTTTAAAATATACTCTAGAATGTATATATATAATATTGGTGCAATGCCTTATCCACTGTTTTATGAAACATTTTACTAAATGTATTTACGATGCATTTTATCGTTCTATATGTATTAACAACCATTATTTGAAATGCATTTTTAAAAAAAAAATTATGTTCATTCAAATATATTTAAAATTCTCATATTTATTCTTCTCAAAAACGTATTTCAAAATGTATAGGAAGGTATTTTAATTGAGATGTGGAAGTACTCAATTTCATCAAAAGGTTCTCCATATTGTCAGACTGACTATGAATTATATCAGATCAGTACTCCATCTTCAATTCAATTTCAATTTCTTACCCTGCATTCAGCATGTAATATATGCCATGTGGCAGGGGGCAAAGTGCCAGATTTTGTTAAGGTGAACTTTATACGGTCGTGACCGTTTTTTGGGGAACTATCCCGGCATTTGCATTTGTGCCTATATGGGCGATTAATGGAGGTTGTTGGAAACCACGAAAAACCACAACCAGGATAGCCGACCGGGGTTCGATCCCGGGTCTCCCGAGTTCAAGGAGCTAAGCATAACCACTAAGCCAACCTTGATCACACAGGTTCTCCATCTGACAAGATTCTGATCACACTGCATGGTTCTCCATCTGACAAGATTTGCTCACCATGCATCTCGTCAGATTGGTTTTTATAATCAGTGATATTTCTCTGGTTTTGTCATACCTGTATTCATTTGCTTTGTTCTTTATACAATGAAACCTGTGAATAAGGGACTTCCATATAGCATACTACCTGGAAGTAGCGCACCCGAATAGTTTATATAACAAACTATATTTAGCGTATTACCTGCGAAATGCGGCTTGCACACTGGTTTCCTGGGACACAATCACGATTTTACCTGTGAAGAGCGTAGACGCCAAAGCAGTTTTTTCGGTTTTCTTTATGTTAAAAAACATTAAAAATGCAACATATTTCTTTGTGCATCTTAATTATATTATCTGATTCTTTCAATTTAAATGTACAATTTTGCATGTATAAATGTTTACACGTTCATGACATACAGTTGTACACATGTGCACGTATATGGTGTTTAGTTCTCCACATTGTACAACATGATATACACTGTACACACGTGGGTGTGTATAGTCATCGCTATAACAGCTTATAGCTAAACCTTCATATGGCATATCCTTCCAAATTGCACACCCCATGGCTCGGACCCAAGCGGGTGCGCTATTCACAGGGTTGAGTGTAGACAATTTTGGACTTTTGTTGGTGCCCATTTGGTCCCCTCGTTGTGGCGCCCCCTGGCGGCGATCGCTGCAACTGTTCACCCTTAATTGAGCATCCCACTCTGGTTTTTTTTCTTCCCTCTCCGGTGTTTTATTTATGGGCAGATTCATCCATTCTGATTTTTCCCATTTTGAATTTTTGG
>JAQGCC010003459.1:0-15337 GCA_034698905.1 Xestoiulus laeticollis
ATTCGAAAAATAAAAATTTTTGAGGAACCGTTTCATTCCTCAAAAATATGCTCGGTTGTCTGAGTACCCTTAATATATACATGTTATTAAAGTTAAGTTTTCAAAAGCCATTTTCTCCACAACTTATTATAAAAATAAATAAATGAAAGAAATTGCTCAATATTCATCACGTTGTTTTTGTGCATACAGTTGGTTATTTTTTAAAAATGTCCATGTATTTCCTCTAGTTATTTTTGAAGAAATGTTTTTGAGAGGTTGTAGTTTCATCGCTTAGTTGCTAGTGGGCAGCACGTGTCCCATCAAAGTCATCCCAATATCAAAAACCATTTATATAACTGGAAGAAATACATTTTTCAAAAATAGCCAGTTTAATAGCCACTTTTCATTAATATATTTTTAAGTTATGGAGGAAATAGCTTTTGAAATTTAACATTACATGTAAAGGGCTTGTAAGCACACGCGTCAAATTTTGATGTCATGTTGTGATGACTTAATCTTATTGTTGATAATGACGTCTTCTGGACGAATTAAAACGACGTCATCTGAAAATGGAAAGAATAAATTTGGCAATATAAGCCATTTTTTTAAAAGTTTGATATCTCTCGAAGTTTTTGCCATTTTTACCTATATGAGATGGCATTATTACGAATCTCGTTTATCATGCCCCATGTGGACTCACAAATTGCGTCATTTGTGAATGCATTGAGCATTGTATTATTAATAGCATATCTATTATACAAAGGCAAATAATGATCCCAGCGTCATCTATTGAACCTTTTACACAACATGCAAGGAACGACATTTTCTAGGGATTTGTAAAAGTTCGTTTATCATTCATCCGCTAAATAATCTCATCTTATGATCTTTTTATCAGTCGCTAATATCCATTTGTGTATAGACCGTAGTCCATTTTCTTTCGACATTCCAGTTTTGTGATTCATACGCTCATTTTAGTGCGCTGAACTGGGATTTTATCCGTGACTTTTCAAACACGTTGTTTAGGGAATGTACACGTGATCCCCAAATTGTCTAATGAATTTGTAAACAAAAAATCATTTTTCGAATGTTTTGCCATTCACGTTTTTCCCCCAAGATCGTTCACTTATGAGAGTGTATACGCTCCTATAATAACCAAAGTTTGGATTAGAGTGTGCTAGCTAAAGAAATGTAAAAGTTTTTTTTTGAAAAACTCTAGATGTAATTTAGGCAATATCTTTCCGTTAATTCTGCACGTTGCTTCCAACATGTGCAGTTTTCAAAGTTTTTCAAGTTTTTTCATATATTTAAGCTCTCGTGTTGTTTGGTGTCTATTTCGATGATGGATGATATCATTGATGATAACATTTATTGTATCCTTTTGCTCGAGTAAATGGATTTTTGATGTCCTTTGCGTGAGCCTCAATTTATTTTATCATTGAATGGTGTTTGTTCGTCAAATCTATGGAGCGATCACTGCATAACTGTATGTCAAAGGTCAGTCTGTCTCAGATTTAACAATGGGTTCATCCAGTCAATATCTCTTGATGCATTTTCAGGTTTTCTACAGTGTGGTTGTTTGATGATCTAGGCTTTCATCTTCAACAACCAAAAATGGCATCGTCATTTTTACATCAAGTTTTTTTTCCCCAAAATTGCTGACTTTACAACGTATAAAAAAATTGACGTTAGCTGATTCAAGAATCGATTTGTTGGATATTTGCACAATGAATCTCTGACGGTTCGTTGGCTTGATTGATTGACCAAGTTTCCTCCAAAATAAAGAGCCAAATCACCACACACATTTTTGAATGTGTAGCATTTTTTTTCATACACAACTGATAATTAAGTATTGCACCAAATTATAAATACTATTTTTTCTCCTGGATCAGCATGAAAAACAACATAGCTAAGCAGACTGTTTATTTTTAAGAGTTTGTCTATTTCTCTTGCTTGAATCATTCAGAAAAGTGAATAGATCATTAAATATTGAAGAAATTAATACGGGATATAATGGAGTTTGTGGAAATCTCTTTAGCTTTTGAGGAAGAAATCGAGAAAATGAGGAATGATCATAACAAGAATTAATTTGTTGAAGTGGTGAGATCAAGTTCGGTTACTGAAATTAGAAGAAATGGACAATGGCATACTTTAGTACAAAATTTTTTATTGTTGTCGAATTTTCCAACACAAATTTATCCATGTTTTCTTATATCTCGTTACAGGACAGATGCAAAAATACTGTTTACTAAAATCTAGTGCATATTTACAGTGTTACGACGAAGTTTTAAAGGCAGTAAAAAATCAACATTGAAGAGGTATTAAAATAAACTAAGGTATTTGTATAAAAATCTTTCAGGGAATTTCGAAGGGTAATACAAAAATCGTCCCTTCACCAAAATTGACAGAAATTGGAGGGGATAAAAAGGCGATGAGTGTGAAAATACAAAATTCTAATCTATGGATAGGAAAACACTGCGATAAACATAGCTGGTGGGCGCTGGTTAGGAATGCTTAACAAAGTTGCAGAACTGTCACCTTGTTCTCTTAGAAAAACAGTAGTAAAACAACTGATCGACTTTCAGAAAAAATCAAGATGATAATGGTGATCGAAAATGTCAAAAAAAGGCACATAAGAGACATATGAAGAAGGTATATAATCTATTTACATGGACATGATAAAGAAAAAAATAGGCCTACATATTTAAGTGCTAACATGACATTTTTGCATTCAGTACTGCAGTGGAATAGCAGAAAAAGTTCAATGTTTGCCCGAACGTCCCAACAATTTAGCGGTTTTTGTAAATTTAATCTTGGCTTTTTGCTTACAAATCTGGAACAAGAATCTTAGACCCGCAAATTCATTACTGGCTCTTCTAAAACGTCGAATGCAAAGTTGAATTGCTTCAGCTTTGTAATGCAGGGTGAAACATTTCATTATGAGGTGCAGAAACGGGCCATTTTAAAATCCCAAAATTGTGTGTTGGTGATCAGTGATTCCCATTGAGAATCGGTATAAACAAGAAAAAATCAATGGAGGGGGAAATTATGTGACCACATATAATTATTATACTCAATTCAATTCTCAAAAAAGGTATAAAATCATCACAATCTGTTTGTATGAGTATGCATTATCTTTCATACGTTACTTGCAGCCCCATACCCCTGTCTTTTTTCAACGATTGTGATCCCTAATCTTCGAACGAGTTTCATGTTTTCACGTCTGGTGACAGATTTAGAAAAATGGTGCAGATTAAATTGAAAATGATCTTACAAAAAAATTGTTTAGAATGTACATAAACTGAAAGTATTACCAAAACAATAAACAGCAAGTATTCTCCAGAATTTTCCATCTGGTGGCTTAACAGCTCAATTTTGACAAATTTATTTGAAAAATGTCAGAACTTTCTATTCTCTAATTCTCTGACATCATTTCTGATGCAGTTGAATAACCGGTTAATAATTAGCTGCCAGTTGAAGAACGTTTGGGTGCAAATTGTAGTTATGGTGCAATGCAAATATAACTAAGTTTGAAGTTTTAACATTCTAGTTTTCATACATCAGTCTGGTTTGAATTTAATTTTTTTTTTTGTTTTATAACAAAAAATTAGAGCATTTTACTTTAGCAGGACCCTGGGGACTGTTCGATTTTGCTTTTATACTTTAGCTGTTTGTAACTTTGAATTTGTTGATCATTTTTTCTGCTAGCTTTATTCGATCTTTATTCAAAGGGTTGGGATTTGATAAACTGCCATGTTTCAGTGTCTTGGCGCCTTTTCTTTCTGCATTCCTCGTGAAAACATGAACTCTAGTAATGATGGGAATGATGTTGATGAAGATGACGATGAGTTTTGTCTTTAAAAAACGTCTTTTATAAGCCTGAACGGGGTTTTGTGGGATTCTTTCTCATCACTGCTGAAGCATACTTCTCACTCTTCTGGACTGTCCTCATTGGCGCATGGTCAGGTAGGCTACCAGGGATGCCATAACAGTGGCAAGGACGCATGACAACGTGGTATGAGCACTGGTGGCTCCGCTGCGGATGAATCCAGCTCGGCCCTGGACACGGATTCTCCATCCATAGTTCTTGTGGCTGTAACTCTGCAAGAGATTTGAAAGAACGTGAGTTAGTATCATAATAGAAGGACCAAAATATGGTTCCTTAAGGCGAAGTACCAACCTGGTAATAGACAACATCGGGAGTGCCATCGTCCGGAATCCAAACAAGACGTGCTGGGATTCCTTCATCGCACATCACCTCCAAAGTTCTCTTGAACTCATCGAACGAGTTAAAGTTTTGAGCGCCATCGAAGGTGCGGGAGCGCCACTCGCAGTAGCGACCAGCTGGAAAATCAGAAACAGAAATTAGACACAGATCACCTAATTTTAGAGTGCTAATCGAGTAATCGAGACATGGGGTTAACAAAGTTTTTACCTGATGTTGGTCGCACGACTCCACGGTAATCCGTGCTTACTCCAGCAAAGATTTTTTCTCGCTGAAACAGAAAAAAATGGAAATCAGTAATGGCCTGCATGATGACGGAATGTTTCGAAAATGCTTCTGTAATCAGTTTGCTTGTTTGGCGATTTTTACGTTGGCCTATGTTTGCACACGAGGGTTAAACGTCAACGCTAGGGAATTGGCCTCCTTCACCTCCTTGGAAATTTTGCCTACGAGGGGGGACTTCCACTCCCTCTAGAGGGGTCTTTAACGTGCTGAGAGCAAGGGGGATTTACACGGAATCTCAATTTAAACTCATAGGAACAAATGAAATGTACGAGGACCTAGCATAAATATTCTATTATGTGTTTAATTTTTTTGTTTAAATATATGTATATTAAATTTCATGTAAATATGTCCATAAAGTTTATAATTGTAGAGGGTCAGGTAAACTTTATGGACATATTTCCATGAAATATTATATGCTAGGTCCTCGTACATTTCATTTTGTTCCTATCAGTTTCCAAAATTCAATAAAAAAATAATTTAGAAAAAAAGGCTTATTCTGGTATGCAGCCCTCTTAAAAAATGTCAAATCTGATGCTGACTGCGGTACCCATAATTTAAAGTTGCTTACAGTTCGTTCTTCTGCTTGCAGTTCTCCATAGCCTCCGACTTCGCTGGACGTGATGTAGAAGGGGTTGTATTTGGCCTGGTTAGTTGGATCATCTCCACCCTCGATATTGAATGTGTATGTTTGACCACGAGTGACGATGATTTCTGGAATGAGTCGGTCGTTGCACCACCAAGCCTGTCCCCATGATTGTTTTCCTGTTCACCAAAAAACAGACAGTAATTAGTTTAAATCTCGCGATTTTTATAAAACATCATGTCTGGTACATTAATTAACAGTCTTCTTACCAGTGATTGCAGTGTAGCCCTTTTCTCCGCCAGCTGGTCCAATCTGACATTTGATCTCTGTTTCTCTCTCAATAGGTTGGATGAACCATCCGGATCCAAAGCCTCCTTGCTGACCGCCATATCCTGTACCAGATCCTCCTGGCCCGTATGGAGTGTAGCTACCCGACCCGCTTCCATAAGATCCGCCCGTCCCGCTTCCATATGATCCGCCACTGCCATATGTGCTACCACTGCCGTAACCAGATCCACTTCCGGTGCCTCCATATTGGCCGCCGTATTGTCCACCTCCGGTCTGACCTCCATATTGACCACCTCCGTACTGACCGCCTTGACCACCGCTGATCTGGCTAGCCAGACTCACACGGCAGTTTCGGACTCCCTCTCGACTGAAGTCAATTCGCTGGTTTTCTGGAAAAATGGCAACAATATCATTGTACGAGTTTCACTATCTAGCTGGTATATGTAAGAAAATGATATTGCCGAATATTCCAAATTTAGAAGGTGGCTTCTAAGCTTTTAAATTTTAAAACCGTTAAACTTTATTCTCTTTACCTCGTGTCGACTGTGTGTGTTTGTCAATTTCGCCATTGATCACCGGACCCACTGCAGCGATGACGTAGGTATCACCAAAGGCCAAATAAGGCTTGTCATATCGGTCAGCTAAAATAATTTGTTTTTTTAGTTAATGAAAAAATTCGAGTTTAATACAGGGGTTGCCCCACATGTTAGTTAACTTACCGGTGTTCAAGGGTCGTTCATAAGTGGCCACAGTGACGCCATTCTGTCTCAAAGCCGAAACTGTCCTGATGTCTTCTTGACCACCAAGAGTGATATCTGGGCACGACCCTGTTCTGCCGTCACACTAAAATGGTCATCAAAAATCACGTTAATGGCAAATTATAATTTAAAAAAAAAACAGATCTGATCAGAAAGACTGCATGGACGCTGGACTTACTCTGGCTTGAGAATCGAGGTAGTAATCCTTGAGCACTGTACGGAAGCCATCTTGGTATGCCACCACAACGTCGCCGCCAATCATTTGAGAGCCAACAGGCGAGCCGCTGATGCCGAATGCCATGTATTCATTATCATCTTTAAAAACATTGGAAATTAGTGATGAAGTAAAAAAAAAATTGAAAAAGATTAAGTTTCAGGTAGTGGATACTCACTTAATTGGCCAGCTAAACGCAAGAGAATGTTTTGACCCATCAGCTTCCAGCTGACTTGCACTTTACCATTGAAGAACTCCTCGCAAGTGGTGAAATTGTCAATTCCAGTGCCCTAAGGGAAAACATTACAAATTTAACAGTGTTTAAAACGAAAATCCCTGAAAAAACTTTCCAACTGCATGAATTTCTTTTGGCTTTCTTTTTTTGTGAAGAAATTTACTTATGATACTTACATAATTAGTTTGGTGACTTCCTTGACCGCCATAACCGCCTTGTCCTCCCTGTCCTCCCTGTCCTCCGGGATATTGGCTTCCAGTTCCGTATGGCTGTCCAGGATATTGACTTCCAGGGTACTGGCTGCTGCTTCCACTGCCTCCATACTGTCCCGATCCACTTCCACCGTACTGTCCAGTTCCGCTGCTGCCATATTGTCCACCACTGCCATACTGCCCACCGGTTCCGCTGCTGCCATATTGTCCACCACTGCCATACTGCCCACCGCTACCGCTACCGCTGCTGCCATACTGACCGCCACTACTGCTGGATCCGTACTGACCACCGGAACTTCCGTACTGTCCTCCTTGACCGCTACCATATTGTCCACCCTGCTGACCTTGCTGGCCTGGGTACTGTGTGCCATACTGACTGCCACTTGTGAAACCACCAGTGCTTCCCTGGGTCGCACCGTGAATTTGTGGTGGCACGCTCAGATTGGGAGGAATCATGACTGAGCCGAGGTTCTCATTAGACACATAGTTCCATACGGCAATAAAGTCAATATCTTTGACGTTCATCTCGTTGGGAAGCACTAACCGAACGTCCTCGCTGTTGTATGCTCGCAAGTTCTGGACCCTTTACGACGATTAAAGAGCATTAATTTCACGAAAATTTTTAAGGTTTGAAAATCAAGTTGCGCGCATAACTTACATTCCACGTTCGTCGGGAATCTTTGTGCCTTGTGAGGAAGGATTTCCGGTGCCAACTGTGAAGTAGGTTTCTGGAAGTGGAAAGTGTATAGTTTGTGAATATGACATACATTTTCATGTTATCTTTTACGAGTGATAAGGCGATAAAAAAAATTCTTTTAAAATAAAGGGGTTTTAGCCCCAGGCCACACTAGGATGGAAACGCGCATTTGGCTAACCTCAAACAAGGCTTTTAACTAAAAAAGAATTTTTGCACGAGATATTAATGTGCACATTTTATAATTATAGAATTTAAATTAAATTCCATCCCTGTTTGAGGCTAGCCAAACGCGCGTTTCCAGCCTAGTATGGCCTGGGACTTATAGTTTGATAAACTTCTTATATAGAATTTCAAGTGTTATGCCGCATTTATATTTATGCCCCAAACAATCTATCGGACGTACCCTGAAGACTTCCATCATAATTGAACTGCGGAATCAGGATGGTTTTTGAGTCGATGATGGTGACATCTGAAGAGCGAACTCCTCCTCTGCCGGATCCACCGCCCAAGCGGCTGATTGGCCTTGCTTGGGGTGCTTGGAAGTTGGGTGGAATCATAATGTCACCCAAGTTTGCCTGAAGAAAAAAAATAAAAAATGATTCGAAACCCTTTTCATTAATCAAGATTTTTAGCATGGATGTGCAATGCAAGCGGATGAGATAGATACTAGTTTATGAACCGAGTTCGTGGAAGAATCAATTACATTAATGTTTCTTGATTAGATATCAACTTACCGATTGTTTTCTCGACCACACTGACAGCCAACTGATGTCACGGATTTTCTTTCCAGGGGGTAGGCTAATGGTAATGTCTTTACCATCGTAGCGCTTGAGAGGATCCTCCCTGAAAATAAAGAGAACATGTCAGAATGTGCAAAAAGTGGAAATTTAAAGATATAATTGTTAAAGTAGACTCTCTTTGATATTCCTTAAATTTGCTACTCAGTTTTGTTTCATATTCAGAAAATACTTTTACAGTGTATCCCCCTCGATGTCATTACATAAAAATTTGCAGAGTTTTCTACAAATGCCGCATCACTGAGTTAGTAATCTAAAATTTTTTACTAAAATTCTTCGTTCAAACAGTTTTTTTTAATGCAGCCTAGAATATAAAGCTTTTTTTGGAAATAAAATTGCTTAAAAGTTGTAAGTTTTTTAAAAACAAATTCTTTTTGACACCTAAGTTTAAAGTCAAGCAATGCATGTATTCAGAAATGAACCTTAAGATAGAACTGAAATGATACACTAGAGAAGAGTAATAATTTTCTCATTGTTATTTTTCCAAAAGGGGAAAGTAATTACAGTTGATGAAAACATGTTTTCGTTGTCAAGGCACAACAAGCATGCCAGAGCATCATTTATGGCTATCAGTCATCCTTTTTAAATGCATGTCATAATTTTGTTTTCAAGTTCTTCGTCGACACGAAATTATTTCAAACGTAAAGTCTGGTTCCTGTTTCAAGCTTGTATTATTCAAGCTTGCTTCAAGCTTGTAGCAAACAGCAATGGTAATCGCAAGATGTAAATTAAGTCTACACAACCAACAATTTAAGAGTTTGCAACACCAACCACCTTGCATTCAAGCCTAACATATGTTGCAAAAAAATGAAGGCGTGTGGCGAGTGTTGACCCAAGGTAATCTTTAAATACAAAGCCTCCAATATGGGTGCAGGCTTTCTTAATGCGTGTGAACAAAAAAGTTTTTTGAATGCAAATTCACATTCTCGCAATATGAGTCATTTAGGCAAGTGTATTTCTGAGTATGATTTAGAGGCCAATAGTTAATTGCTGAAATCTCATGTCTAGGATTGTATCCTGTTGATTCAAACAAGAGATTTTAAGATTTGTATTATTCAATGAAAATCAAACCCGAAGTTCCAAATTTTCCACAACAGTTCAATTCGAGAAGTACTTAATCATAGGAATTATCTCATGAATTAAATAAAAGCGTGCAATATTCAGTCAACCATATATAATTCATTCAGTAATTTTTTTTTTCGCTCAATGAATGACATGACAATTACTAAACGTTTGAAAAAAATCACTGAATTGAATAAAATGATTTCATAGGACACTATAGTGTTCATAGTAGCTCAGTACAACTTATTAAACGGGAAAATTGTTATAATTTTTTTTTTTTAAATGCCAGATTTTGACTAACGATTAAATAGGGAATATAAATTACATAAAATATCTAAAGCTATTTCTAAAACAATCTTCGATAAGGTTAAAAATAGAATTAATCGATAAATGTGTTGAGACGGCCATTTTGCTACTCTCCTTTCCAGCACTTTGCAATGATTTCATATATTTTAATTAACTTAACTTTTCCCGCCCCTGATTAAAATTATCATAATTATGCTCCAGCACTTAGCCAATAGTTATCTCAAAGTAACCATGCAGGAAAAACAAATTCCTCACAGCTTAGATTCAATTTTTAAATAAAATCCTTCGAACTATTTTCAAGATGGCGGCCGCCTCGTTCAATTTTCACAAGTAAAACGCTTAAGTGACCGCGTCTGGGACCTACAATCGGATAGTTCAGTGCTTTGTCTAAATGTTTAGTTAATTAAGAACATCGTTATCAGTTTCTAATGAACAAAATCGCTTTTTGTGCGTGTTTGGACCGTTAGTTCATCATTGTTTTATCCTATGACTATCAGGTGAGTCGAAATTCTTAACTATATATGATCGTTAAAAAGTCTTAATTCAAACGATTAATTCTTTACCTCTTACACCCTTCCACGAATGAACTATATGATGAGGTGAGGGGGAGTTGTACCGGGATCTGACCCGAATACGGAAATTGAAGATGATTCCCCATTGTTTCACAGATTACCGTAAACGGGAACAGGGGCCGTAAAGTGCCATATATACATGTTTTTCGAATCTGTTTTGGGTGGAAAGGGTGCTGTTGATGTAACCTAAATGCCAGGTTGTTGCTGCTGTAACCTTTAAATTAGCAAACACTGAATTTCGGGTGTTTGTTAGAGGCAAGGTGCCAAAAATGCGCATAATTATTGGCACCAAACCATTAAAATTAGCTCCTTTAAATTATTGTTTGTGAACAATGGCTTTTAAATACTGCCTGAACATAAAAGTCCAAGACCTGCCTTTCAATTTTTTTCAGACGCATCTTTGTGAGTGTAGGGGCCTACATGTATTTTTATTACACTGCCCAAAATGGTTGTTCGAAAAGATTGACATGCAATACAAGTTTGTTTAATTATTCAATTATTGACCTGGATTGGTAAACCTTAACTGGAGAGAATTTCACCCATTGTGTCTGACAAGCTTTATTATGCAATGTATTGTGCAATAAGAAATATTGACAACAACTTTTGTTTCCAGTTATGTATTGTTGTCATACGTACACGTTACAAAATTAGCCGTAAACATGTCTGACTTACCTGCCAAATTCGTCTGGAACCCTAAAGCCTTGTGCGCTAGGTTGTGGACCACTTCCGACCCAGAAGTAAGATTCTGCAATTAAACAAATATGAAAATTAGTAGAGTGCTAATTGAGAAAGAAGTGCACACTGTATTTATTTTAACACCATTATGATAATGTGTTGTAGGGCTAAATAGCATAGACGTGGGAAATATGAATACAATACATGAAATCTTTATAGGATTGCTTTCGGTCATATTGTGGTTTAAAAGATGTTACATACATTATACTTCCATTTTGGCTAAATAATAGCATTCCTTTTATTTTCATATTTAAAAATAATATAAAAGTCAATGCCGGAAATGCAAGAAATTTAAGATGACAATTTTAGTTTTTTAAGCTTGCTAGATTTTCATCTTTTGATTTTCCTATTTTGTTTATTAGACTGGCTATGTGTTAAAACTAAATTATTTTTTGTCCTATAAATGTACTATAAATGATCATAAACTTATTTTTACTTCATTCTAAACTAAAAAAAGAACTTTTACGTTTTTTCTTGGAATTTACGATCGAGAAATTTTTACCAACCCCTTACCAAGCATTTCTTTTATATTTAAACCTTCTCTAGGAACTTCATCCCCACATTTTTCAGTTTGTGTAGTTTACCGTGCGAACCTTGCATGCCATGCTGTTATTAACAATTGAGCAAGGCTGTTGACCCTTCGATCAGTAAAAAGTGTAAACGACAGAAACACCTGTGACTCAACTTTCAGATGCCACGTTGAAGGTACATGTACACTATATATTGCCAAATTTAAACACAAGTTTTCAAGTTTGGTTTATTTTAATTTAATTATGAGGTTTTGTTATACAAAACTTCAGTTAAATTTCTTGTTGCATAGCATGAACCTCCCGATTGTGCATTGTAGCGAATTGTTTTTCCCAACCCTGCGTTCGCCATGAATATGATTTAAAAGGCATCATTTGTGGTCTTAAATTTGTATTCAATATCAATGCGCATCTATGCTTTAAAAGTGAAGCCGTCTGTATGCAACGGCTGTAATAGGACATAATAGAGGGATTGAGCACGCCTCCTTTAATGCTCCCTTAATGCTAACCACATTGACAGCACTGTATGTTATTCCAATGCGTTCTCGTTAAGGTAAATCAGTTGACGGGGCATTAAGGGAGGAGTGCTCAATCCCTCTATTATTTATCCATAAAACTATTTACTATATATTTCGGTATCAAAACTGTGCATTACAAACGATACACATTTGTATAAGGGACATTGACCGGTGTTTATTCGAGACCGGCGGTTCATTTTAGTAAATAAGCTCGTGACTTTTTACGGTATTTTAATTTAATATTATTTTTAAGAGCATAACTATAAATGCTGTAAGGACACAAAAATAAATTGTTTGGAACTTTTCTTTTAAATATGATTATAAGTGACTTATTTGGGCACGTGAAAGTATTATGATACGTTTTATATCAAATGTGGCGCCTTGTAACCTTTTTGCATTGAAAGGTTCTCTGTTACTAATTCTAACCCCATCACTTTAAGTCAATAGATGCAAAAAGGTTACAGCCTTGTTTCCGTTCAGAAATGGTTAAACTCATACAAGATTTATATCAGCTTACATGTAAATAAATCTTAAAAATTTCTTCCTCTTATACGAACATACCCGTGTGTTAATAGATTGAAAAGTTGGGTTTTATTTATTTAATATTCTTTCAAAAACTATTAAAACGTCAATCCAAAATTGCAGATTGTAATCTAATCCCACCTTTGCCAGTACTACCTTTGACACAAAGTGCATGAAAATGTCAAGAATGTTTACTTAGTAAATTATGTTTACTTTAACAGCAGGACGTACGAGTCGAGCATCCTGTCCTATTCCAATAGGTGACACGCGCCAGAGTGTCACCACTGAGATTCAGGAAGCTAATTGACCAATAAATAAGCGTGCTGAGTCTTATCTAACTATGAACCCATCGAATATCATGTTGAAAAGCTCACTTTTTATTTAAGTTTTGCAAAACTAGAGTTTAGTAGGTTAAAATGAAGCAAGAAGTCATGGACCATATAACGGTGCCAACCGACGATAGTGAAGAGTTTTCAAGGGGCATTGAAAGACTTCGTAAATTATTAAATATGCCTAATGAAGAGAATCTCGTTGACGTGGTATATGCTGCTGTATCAAAAATCTCTGAATTAGAAATGGATTTACAAAAGCAAACGGGAAGGTAAGACCTAAAGTCGGTAGCAATCATGCATGTTTCTATGCAAAGATATGAGGGTCAATATATATATAATTGATAAAGATTTCATATTCATATTCTTATATTTTAGTTACATCTACATGTACTAATGCCGTTTTCATATATCACAAATACGTACTTTGAATTAAAATAATTTGTCGTCGTTTCATTGCAATATAGGGCCTATCCTAATTATATGGCATGACAATTTAAACCAACAATTCTATTAACCCTTGTAACTTAAAATATTAATTAAAATCGATATGTTGTTTTGCTCAAGTACTACCGAAATGTTTGATAAAATGCTATAAACGGATATTAAAGGCGTTGACATTACATGTATTTGATTGATGGATTGATTTCAATGTTTCTTTAACACCTTGCATATTTCAGTTGCGAAACACGTTGGCTGAATTAAATCGTGATCAAAGTGTGATGATACAATACATGCACTGTACATGCATATTTTATGTGTAATATAGAGAAAATCGCCTATCGGTTTACCGTATATACATGTAAATAAAGAGTAGATTCATGATTATGCAATTAATGTTAAAACTCGTATATATTTATATACTACATGTAGAATAAGAATAAAGTTCTATAAAGTGTGTGTTTTATATACAATTTGTTATTATTAATTTAATTCCAGTAACGAGTTAATTAATTTCGAGGCTAAATTTCCAAAGACCGAATGACGCAAGGAAGAAGTGATTGTACCCCATCCCAAATCATTCATCATTGAATCCATGTGTAAGTATGATACGTACATTCGATAATTAGTATTTTAATTTTCTAACTTTATAATATATATAGAGAATATTCAACCGTATCAGAATAAAATGCAATAATTTGTGGTAGGAATGTCAAAAATGTATCACTGCATTTTCGAATCTTTTTATGAATTGGATATCTGAAAAACTTTTCCTTACATATAGTCTCAAAAAATTCATTGCTAATGACCTAGTTTCTCTTTTTAACGGGCTCATAATGAGGAAATCAATGAATTGTTTTTACTTTAGATCTATTTTAGATTTTAGCCTGCAACATGTAAATATTTCACTAGTAGACTAAGCCATAAGATGTTGCAAATTGATGAGATTACATTAAGATGCAAAAATTGGTTCATATAATGTACATGTAAAATAAGAAATTTTGTATCAACTTCAGGCATGTCATTATTTATAGTGACGTTGAATTCACAATTAAATCGCAATTATGATCTGAACGTTTTGTGTTTTTAATTTTTGATGCAATACGAACGAATATTTCCAAATTTAATACATTCAGTAAAATCTGCTGAAGATGATTTGGTCACTATATATATAGTGGTCGTTATACAGAGAATTTTATAAAGGAAAACATATGTACACTAAACCAATTTAGATGAACTGGTCATTACATAAAGGTTAACGCATATTTTGCATATATTTTTATAAAAATATTTTTCCAGATATGTACAATACAAGCAAAAATGCACAAACTGTCCCAAGGTTCCCCCCTCTCTCCTACTCATAGCACCACTGAAAATACTTATCTTGTGTGGTTATAGCTAGACATGCATGATATAAACTATTCACAAATTCAAAATGCAAAAAAACTTGTTCCCACTATAAGTATATTATTATACTTATAATAATGGGATAGGTTCATCAATGTTATTCTTGCCTGTCGGCGTTTAGTTTAGTACCTTCGTGACATCGTTCCAATCTAAACATTAAGTCCACAATCTGCTCTCTTCCCCCTATTTGTAAGGCAATACACTTCTGTACATAGCCCCATAAATAACATGTACATTACTAACAACATAAATTTTCACAACCATGTTTGCAAAAGATGCATAAATTTTTTAATTATTTTTTTCAGGTTTTCTTTATATTCTTTGGACATCAAATATTCATCTTACTGACAATGCAGACGCCCAATCTGCAGCTAAACAATGTATCTTGCGTAGTTAATGCATAGAACACAAACTATATATACATGTATATTATATTTTGCAAATCAATAAATAATGTAAAATGGCTCATGTCAACAATATGCTATTTATAATAGAGGAGTTTTCCATTTCATAGTGGCGAACCTGGTGGCCAAAAGTGAAAACACATTAGCTAGGAAACCAGAGAAGTGTCGTCTGCTGCTGCCATTGTTTTGAATAGGAAGGTAATCTTCAGTCTTGTGAAATTGTTGAAAAATGACAGGAAAATGT
>JAQGCC010003460.1:0-15334 GCA_034698905.1 Xestoiulus laeticollis
TCAGCTTCCCCCTTCAAACAAATAACTTTTATCTGTTTACATTTTTTAATAACTTCTTCGTTTGGAATATATTTCTATGGTCGGTATTAGCTGGGCCACCCTGTATATTAGTGAACACAGTGATCATAGTAATACATTATTGTTCTTGACTTTTGCTATTAGTAACAGCCCCTTAAATCAGGCAATCTAGCAATACATCTGCATGTTTTGAATGACTAGCAGCGCCGTCTATGTGCAAATATGACAAACATCGAAGCAAGGGAATAATCTAAACACCAAAATAAGCTTAGTACAAGATACGGGCATGAACGATATCTTAATTTCCCATGTCTATTATTTTTATCGTCGTCTACACTGGCCGCCAAATTGAGTTTTCATATGTACGTGTTCATACCAGGTTTTTATCGCTGACTCGCATGTTCGGCTTTGATATTCCATGTCTAACACATGCAAATTGAATGGGATGTTTAATGCTAATTTATGCGGACATTGAGGAAGGCTCTGGTGTTGCTCCTGGCGTTTTTGAATTGGCTTTCGGCTTTTTTGTTCGGCCATTATTACCTTTGTGCTCTGACATTTTAATACGCGTGCCTTGCCTTTCTGGCCTTTCATTTGAATACATCACTTTCGCAACGTAATTGAAAATGTCAGATTTCTACCATTATTTCCACTTGCTTCGATTTCAAAAGCATGCATGATGCATGTGATGATTTTTTCTCCTCTCCCGCCAAAATAATATTACACATTGTACATGTAAGTACATTTCCAGTTATTGTAGCAAAATTTTATTAGTTGGTTCCTGTCTTGTTTTTTTCAATATCTTCAAGATTGTTAAAGGGTTTCATTGTAACACTCTTGGTTTTACGTCGACATTGTTCTGAACGTAATGTCAAGTTATGGGTGATATGCTCTGCTATCCAATCTAGGCTTATACAGTTTTGATGCTGTTTAATCTGAATCATACAATCTAGGCTTATACAGTTTTGATGCTGTTTAATCTGAATCATACATGGTGCATCAGAAATACCGTTATCCCCTTTTTTATTATACAACAAGTTAATCAATAGTATTTAGTGGGAACCTCATACAAGTTGGACCATTGGAATGTTGGCATTTCGGAATTTCTGAGTATAGGTTTTGGTTTGCCATCAGGGACTTTCCCATCTTCATTTCGTGTTCGCGATTGACTATCTGTCGTGTCTTGTAGCACCACTTCATAAGGGTCAGTGGATTCCCATTTTCAAGATGCCCTTTTTTTCATACATGATGCCCTTTTTTCATGCAATATGCATTGATTTTTTGCCTTTCTTTTTTCTTCTCCTTTTCTTTATCACGAAACTTATTCATATGTACACGTGTTTGGGGGCAAAGTAATGAAATTCAAATCTTTCGTTTTTTTAGTGATTATTTACAGCAGATACGCGAGCCAAGAGGGGTTTGCTTGGCATTTTATACCCGTAAAGACGTAAGGGGTTGCGCATAAAAGATACGTAATATCTCTGTTTCCCGAGCTACTTTTATTCCCTCCAATACATAAATGTAAAAACAGTATCGATCCGCCAAGGTTGGATTGATTTCATGACAATTTCTGTTGCCTAAGTTCGGCAATTGAGATTATGTCACGTATATAGGATTGCTTCCAACTCACATCTAACTTATGAGTTTCTGATTGCGCTGTTGCATGGCTGTATTTAAAGGGACATGCTTGATAAAAGGCATTCACAGATTAATGCACTCATTAAGATTATAAATCCGCACATTAAGGTTATTCTTGTCTGTGTGACCTGAATAGGAATGCTTAGCGTTAGTTATTCTATAGGAAGAAAATATTAGTTTTCGCTTAGGATAAGAGGATGCCATTTTTTTTTTTGACAAATTTGGGTTCCCACATAGCTAGAAAAATAGAAATGGTCAAGGAAATTAGTCTGCACTCTTCAGGATGGCCAGGGAAAATTGTTTTGTCATATAACGAGAGAACATACAGAACAGGGAAACCTGTTCTGTATGTTCTCCATGTCAGTCTTAGGCATGTTCAATTTAATTCATCTCAGTACCCTACAATCAGCAAACATGTCATGTTCTTAATTTTTCATCTTTAGGATGGTCAGGAGAAATTGTTTTAAAAACTGGAAAAGTCATGGAAGTTAAAAATTTCTTATCTGTGGGAAATGTGTTCAGCACGTTTTCCATTTGAGGCTTAGGTAATTTGTCATATTTTTGAATTTCACTTCTTCACGATGGTCAGCTAGGTGAAATTGTTTTAAAAACTGGGAGAGTCAGGGAAGTTAGAAATTTTTACGAGAACCCTGCTTTTTGATATGGCAGGCGTAATTAACGCATTTTTAGGCAGCCTTCAAGCTGGTGTAAATTTAATGAAAATGGATCGTGGCATGGATCTTTCGAGGCATTTTCTTATTCTTACGTGAGGTGTAATCTATTATTCCCCTCTTCGTATAGAAGTAATAGGCGCTATAATTTCACACCTGAGCCTAAAGCAGCGAACCCCAGCTGTGTCGTAGAAAGGGCTAATCCATTGATAAGTCGATGCGATTTTTAACGTAGTTTTCGTTCAAATAAATAAAAGGGGAGAATTGTGCTTAACGTCAGCCGCCTTGGATATCGGCAATCACGACTAACACCCACGTATGGCGTGTTTGCCCGTTGTTAGGGGCAGCCAAGCTTTGCAGATGTCAAGAAGGGCAATGCAGGGTGCATCGGAAGTGCAAACACAAGGCACGAAATGAATAGGGAATAACTTTCATTATTTTTCGTCGCGGTTTTTGGCAACCATAAAGCTCTCTGCCATGCTTATTTGTACGCCGAAATGACCTTAATTTTGCGAAATAACTCGCTTTAATGCCTCTCCTTCCGCCGGAATTTCGTCCATCAGTTTAGGAATGTGAATTTCTTTTTCTTCTTCCATATACGGATTTTATGCGGACCTGACCTAATGCAGGATGTAATGGAAACGCTATCCGAGGAGGCCACGTTGTTTATGGAGCGAATATGATCCAAGATCTCACGTCTAATATGCGCATAAAATCGCAAATGGGAGCTGTAAAGGATGGCAAGAACGGCTTGGGAGGAAGACTAGCTGGGGAGGAGACTATTAGAAGGCATAAATTGACCCTCGGCAAATGGGATAGAGTAGGTGTGATACATACACTGTGCCTATCGACGCGTTTAATTTGAATTTAAATCCTGCTTATCTTTAATATAATAACCCGCTAAAATATTCATGGTGCTTGGGGGTTTCTGGACATGATGACAGTCAAGGGATCCATAAAGTATATGGGGAATGCAAATATTTCAATTAGATTTTGATTTTTCTTAACTTAATTGCCACGTCAGGGTGTTAAATTTAGTTGTCTGGAAAATCGGGGAATGCACTTGAATGCACTTAATCACCTCAAAAACGCTGGGATTATTGTTAAAATTGATATTAAAACTAATTAACCTTGGAATTTATGGAAAATTCTGAAAAATCTAATAGACTTTTTTAAATGTTAATTATCAAGATTATTAGTAGAAGTAATATTTTTTGTATTACCATTATCAATCCTTTAGTACGTTCTGGGAATTTTCTCTCAAAATGTAATGATTTTTATTATTCTATACAGAGCCCAACATTTTCTGTTTTTATTACTGCAGCATTGAGGCTTGATTTTAATATAGTTTGATATTTATATTGAAACAGATGTTACCATATTTACCAGGAATTTTTTTATAAATTCTAAACTTTCTTTAAAAATTCAGTATGGCAATTGGCCGTGGGAGGGGGTACTTGAAAATTTTCTGGAGAAAGCTTTGAAATCCTTGAATTATTTTAAAGAAAATATATTGGATAGCTTTTTCATTCCAATTGGATCTAACCCCATCAATCTTAAATTCTTACACGATTATTAAATCGAACAACAATAAAATTATAGACGTCAACAACATCTAATTAAAGCGATTCTGACGTCACTATTGATTGCAAGATAATTTAGTAACACCATGGCAACGCAAGATCAATCACAAACGCGTTGACCTAATATCTTGTTCTATGCTAGGTCAATTATGTCAATTATATTGTCGTAGCATACACGTCCAGGCAATGCTCACTCTGGACCTGATCACATGGTTTTTTTCTCCTTAATTTCACATCTTGAAAAATGAAAATACGGGAATCTAGGCTCAGAAGTAATGTTTGACGTAATGGGAGTAAATATTTACTCCTTTTATTGGCCGGCTAGTTAGTCTTGTACCAAAACGAGATTGTTTATAGTGTTTTCCGTATATTTTCTGTTTTTTTCTTCTATCCGTTATTTCTCCATAATGGAATTGGTGTTTAAAATAACACTAGCTAAAACCACCCCTGTATACATGTATAAGCAATGCCTGTTTTGAACCCGAAATTTATGATATGGCCAATATCTGTTTCAAGTTGCCCGAATTCTGGTGTGGGGGCCAGCTGTTGTTATTTAACTCGACGATGCTAATTTTAGACACCGCTATATACTAAAATGTAACTGTTTTCAAAGGGAGAGTTTTGAACTCTCAGCCTAATTTGTGCATGCTGTTTAGATATAGTGAATACATTGTATAGACAGTTTTTTTAACAAGCAAAACGAGAAGACAATTTTTGCAAGACGGTAATAGCCATTTTTCTTAGAATATTGCAGAAAAAAACGTATTCTATGTTCAAGTGTTTCATGAAATTTTTAGAAAAAAAATCCCACGTGCGCAATAATAGTCGTGCAGCGTAGTGTATATAACATATATCAATTTTTTATGTCAGGAACATGTCTTTCTTTATAATTTCCTAAACTATTTCTAGAAATAGTGCCCTCTATCGAAGCAAAAATTTGATCAACGCCCTGCCTTTATAACAAGACAATGCAGTGGGGAAATTATGTTTATAATGTATAGCTCTGTGTATATACTGTGCATGTAGCCTAGACCTACAGAATGCATGTATACTCCATAAATGCTAGAAAACAATTAATCATAACATATATCATAATTACGAAAATTTGGGAAATGCAGAAATTAGACACAGATATATGGACAAATACAAGAAAATTAGGTCATACATGTGTGCGAAAGCACGTGGTAATATGATCATATACATGTATGAGAGTGCGTGGTAATATAATCATATTTTAGAGTACTTAGTAATATGCATGGTCCTATATGAGAGCACGTAGTAACATTAACAAATATGATCATATAATGAAAAAATTTCATACATTGGTATGTTAATGTTCAACTTTTACCTATTTCCATATGACATTTTCAAGATTTATCCATGTACTGTACAAGTTTGTACATTCGTCCACCTGGTATCCAACGTCTCTATGCAGGTCCTTTTCATCCCAGCGGCCCCAGGGGAACAGTAATGCCTACTTTGGGAATCACATGGTTTAGGCTAAACGATACTTTGAACTCACTCTGTGTATATCAAAGTGGAGTGAGGGAAGGTTTAAATGACGGGGAGTTGGATGCACCTTCTGATAGGCCTACAATATGTAAACTTTGAATTAATTACCTTCTTTAAGCTACTCTTCTTGAGTTGTTATACCCTATTTGGTACAAGAGTGTGATCGAGTACAGGTAATATCGTTTTAAGTGCTGTTGGTTAATGTCTGGTCAATAAGTTATATGTCCAGCATCGATTTACGTAGCTAATAAAGTTTTACGAGTGGCCTGTAGCTGACCGCTAATTCAACCAACATGTTATACCTCTGAAGTACCCTTCATATTTCATACTGAACTTTCACATGATGCATCCTCTTGATGGAAACTGCCCTTTTCTTGCAAGATGCCACATTTATTAAAGGTTTTTTTTCCCAGTAAATACATTTTATTCTTGCAACAATTTAATAATGGGTATTTTGGTGCCTAAAACAGTACTTTTACCATGTTTTTAGTGGATTTCCGATAGAAAACTTTTTAGCAAAAATGTTGATGAAAAATGAGGCAACATTTTATGAGCATCGTTAAAAGATGATCCGAAATGGTCATTGAACCCATCAGCAGTTTACGGTATATACGAGTCCATTCTTGAAGGCTTCAAACTTTAAAGTATCGAAGAGGGGAAAGGGCACATAAGACCGAGGCTTCGTGTTCGGATAAATGAGGCGTGAGCGCTATAAAAATAAATAGAAACTTTATAGAGTTTTAATCACCTGTTTTATTATTGGCTCAGGCAGCACTTGACGGGCTTGTTTCTTCGTTTTTAAAGACGATATAGAAGGCTTTCTCTAAATCTGATTGAATGTCACCCTGCAGGTCAAGTGTCCACTTCATCTATGGGTTAACTCGCCCTCACTCCATTAAAGTGAAATGTTGTCCCTTATCCATTTCCCTGCTTTCTGTGTTATTGGATGTCTTAGAAAGCTGAATGTGTCAAATATATTTTCATGAAAGAATTGTATTGAAGAAAACGGAGGAATTGGGAAGAAAAGGGCGGAATATAATTGCGCTTTTATTGCCCTTCAAGGAAAACCTGACAGAGATGACACTCGCCTTGTGATGTTAAAAGATGGCGTCGTCTGAAAAGCACTTTGCGATTCATTAAAGAGAAATTTCGAACAAGAAACAATAGAAAATTTAGTTCATAAAAGCACAATATTCCCCTTTTACATGCAAGTCAAGATGTCAAACGTCTCAGGACGTTTTGAAGCATTTTCATGAAATCGGTTCAAAACTACTTGAAACTAGACCAGTCTTAAAGTGCCTTAATCGTAATTGCTTAAAGTTAGTAAAGTTAGTAGGCAACATTTCCATGAAACATGAAACTTTGTTTCATGAAATGTTACAATGATGTTGCATTGGTTTGGACACCTTGTTTCACAAACATACCGCACCAGATAGGTATCGAAAAATTTCATGCGCAACATTTTTGTCATGAAATGTTTCAAGTTGATGTGGACTAGGCATAATATTGCATGTTTTATGTTGCTGCATATATACATATGTATTTCAAGATTCAGATGCATTTATGCAGATTTAGTCTAAGGAACTTTCTAAAAAAAATATTAGTCTTGCTGTTATGATAATGTACTTTGGATGACTTAAAGATACTATAGTCTTGAGACCTATTCCCCATTGTATGGACCTGTTTAGGATAACAAAGAAAAACTGCACATTTTTTTGGATTGTATGGAATCCAATAATTTGAAAAACGTTGAAATTGCATGTTGCCTGAAGCTGCAGAATCTGCTAAATTATTTGTCGTATGTGTCAAGATAAAAACAGATTCTGTTTGTGCTTTCAGCCCCAAACTCTGGTGTCAGACCTCTTGGAGACTTTAAGGCGAATTTAATTAGATTCCCGCTTCGCAAACTATTTCAAGTTTATATGGGCATGAGAAGAAGATTACTGAGAGGAAAACAATAGAGATTTCATTTTACTAATGATTCTCTAAATTTTAATTTAAAGCCACATACTGATATGATGCGGCCATTCCCTCGGTGTAATGATAATCTAAGTATTCAGCGAAAATTCATTGATGCAAATGATCTTTGGCACTGTGACAAAATTGAGAAAATGCAAAAGTGCATTTTTAGTGGTGACCTTTCATCCGTTTCCTTCATTTTAGTGGAAACCAAGTTTAAAAATTCATAATTGCTCGCCATTAATTTTACGACTCACATGTCACAATTAACGCCTTATTCCGACTTAGCACCACCTGGTGGCGTATGCGCTTTTAGCATTATATTTTCACCATGCATGTAGCTTTCTTCCTTAAAAAACTACAGTTAGATATTCATTATAATTCAACACATAAAAATTACTTTTATCAAATTAAACTTCCATTTTATCGGTTATGTTACATGTATAACAATTTTTCCCCTTAAAGCACTCTTTAAATATTTATAGAAATTCAGCGTGATATAAAAATATGACATAAATCGATTTAATTATGAAAAATGTGTGACTCTTTTCGAAATTATGAAATATTCCTGCAAGAAAAAACGCTTACACTTTCATAATTAATAAGAACTGGTATCAAATTGACGGCCTATTGGGAATGCATTTGGCAAACGTGTTTGTAATGTCAAAGGGAAATGACGCGAGCGTAATTGGAATACCATTGTAAATTATAATAAGTACGACATCATTAATTATGAATGCTTTTGGCTAAATCTTGACTCGGATGACAACGTATTCTATAGTTTGCGCAAGCTCCTTCAAATATTGCTAAGGCAAGTATAGGATGCTGGTTGTATACATGGCTGTCAGAATTCACGTTGGAACTTGATTATGTGTACAGAAAAGATTACCAACCAGCAGGGATGCTGACATTTATTTTATTTGCTGAAGGGGACTTATTACAATCCTTTTTTGTAATCAAACTTTTTTCCCCCCTCTGTTTATAACGGGTTGCCTTACATGCCTTATTTAGGAAACGTGCACTTGCTAAATTAGCTGCTGTTTCAGTGATGAAATAATCTTTAATCCCAACCTGTACAAGCCAACTGTTTCAATATGGCAACGTGGGTCTGCTTTAGTGCTCTGGAGCCTCTGGTACCACTAATATGTTGGACAAAAATTGACATTGTGCATACAGTCAATTTGTGATTCTCTCTACTAACAAATGGCCTTAAAAAGATTGCATGCAAAGCAAATGTCTTAAAGTGCTCTTCTTTTTCCTCTTCTTCAATGCCTGCACTAAAATAGTTGAAAGTTTCATCTCAAGTCATTATACCCAATGCACACAGCGCCCCTGGTGGCGTCTTGCTACTTCAGCATGGCATTTCCAACATGGCAGCACCTTTGTACTTCAGAAGGGCATTTCCAACATGGCAGCACCTTTGTACTTCAGAAGGGCATTTCCAACATGGCAGCACCCCTGTACTCCAGAAGGTCATTTCCAACATGGCAGCACCTTTGCACTTCAGAAGGGCATTTCCAACATGGCAGCACCCCTGTACTCCAGAAGGTCATTTCCAACATGGCAGCACTTTTGCAAAAAACAGAAGGGCATTTCCAACATGGCAGCACCCCTGTACTCCAGAAGGGCATTTCCAACATGGCAGCACCCCTGTACTCCAGAAGGGCATTTCCAACATGGCAGCACCCCTGTACTTCAGAAGGGCATTTCCAACATGGCAGCACCCGAGTACTTCAGAAGGGCATTTTCAACATGGCAGCACCCTTGTACTCCAGAAGAACTTGATTTTTTCTACAATGGTAAAAACCACTAAAAGCGACAAATAGCCATGGGCTTCTGAGATATTACGGAAGCTTCCGCTGCCAGTAACGACATCTATAAAGTGCATAAACTAAGGGGGAATTCTTTTCTTTTGCTAAATCCCACTTTTCCCTTGCCACCATTGTTCCTTTTCAGGTTAACCCGATAACGAACATGACAAGAAAACACATCGTGAGGCTTTGGCATGCAGTCTATATAAAGACTCATTGTGTAGCTTTGACAATGGAGAGGTTTTTGAGGTTGGCATTCCTTTTGCTCAAATGTTGGTCCTCGACGGTGCACTTCAGCGCCGTCTATTGGTCCAATTTAGTAAAATCCCTTTGGATGGACGATGGAAAACTAGTACTATTAGCCTTTTGAGCCTGGACTAAACCAGCTCGGACGTTTATGGTGCCCATGTCGACCATGCATTTGAACTCGGATTTTTCAACGTTATACTCTTGTTTACGCTCGGTCTGCGCCAGTTTCGACCATCTAGCTAGGTTTTATGCGGTTTTTTACGATTTGCCATATTTCTCTAGTAAAAAAATGGCGTTGAATTATATGAAACACACTCTTCTTCGGTTGGTAAACCTACACTAAACCACCTGTCTCCATTCGATCATAACTCAACAGTGCATTATATAGGTACAGAGCAAGGGGAACCAGATGGCGCTTGTGAACATTGTACTTTATGCATTGGATGTCATAATTTTTCGTGTCGTGTTGTGTTCCCTTCCGCTAGATGGCGCAATATGAAATCTCCCCCTAATGCAAGAAATGATCTGTTGAAAGTGCTCAAAACATCTTCACCAATATAGTCTGGAATAGGATGTAAGGTAATTGCATGGCCCAAATGAATTTTGTCATTGACGTCATATCACCCCTTTATTAGATACTGCGTTTTCTTCGAGGCAATTTAAACAACAAAAATTGTGGAATCTTGAAATGGATCGTAAACGTACATGTAGAGCGGTGGTACATGTTAAACAAGGTTTTAGTCGGTTTTTACTACTTATCGATTGGAAGACAGTTCCTAATACGACCAACAATACATGTACTCTAGTGAAAGAGTTTTCAAATTAGAAAAGGGAGTCTTGCAATTTCCATACATGTATGGTTTTAGACAATTTTATCACAAGGATTTAATCAAACCTAACTTAAGGCCACATATTTGGATGCACGGAGTTTTCCATGTCCGTAAATTTCCGGTCATTGAGATGCTCTTGACATTTGTGTCCATAGATGACTTGTACAATGATCCCTGTGCCGTATGTGCATGTATACCTGCATGATTTAATAATATGGATTCACGCATGGCCTCGTATATAAAATGGGCTTTCACAATTTGGGAAGATGGTCATGAACAACCTTTTGTTTGCCAACGGAGCATAATTCCGGTTATTTATTACTTTGGCGGCGAAATTTTTCATTTTGGATATACTGTACGTTTTCTGTCGCTATGTGTACTGGAGGCTAGGGAGACAGATGAATTTCGACTCCCAAAATGTTTCAAATTTGTTATACAAGGTGGGTTTTGCCTTACGGACATTGTTGACTGTTTGCTCCGTAAATTTTGAACTTTTCGGGGGTAACACCCCTCGTTATATTATTTGGACAGGAAATGCATTTTAAGAAATCACCTAGGATGTTCCTCTCCTCTTAATCATACCTGGGAGACTCGGGGAGGAGAATATATATTTTTTTTGAATTAATGTTTGGTATATTTGCTGGAGAACAGAGGTTATATACGACCGTCGAGTCAACGGCATATACATTATCCATAACGCACACGTTTAGAACAACGCCTATACAAGTCAGTTTGAAATTCAAAACATTGTCAGACTATAAGGATGATATGGGAACCGACAAAATGGCATTTGGTTCCAGGCATGAGGATGAGTAATAATTAACACGGAATTTCTAATGAAATGTCGATAGACTATCTATGCTTAAGATAAGTGGATTCACATGCTCGCTTTGGATTATACTGTATACGTTGTTGTAAGTGCGTTTTACATATGCTTTCCTTAACTGATGTCAATATATAATGACTGTATCACAAATTTGGTGATGCCACTGTGATGTTGTGCACAGTGAATAGTTTTCAACATCCCTGAAGTACAGTTTTGAATTTTGTTAAACATTGTTCGAACACCATTTGAATTTGATGTAGGCCTACTTCACTTTATGGAGTCGAATTGAATGACATATGATATACAAGTGTCAATTACTTAATTATGGTTCTTTAGAGATGCATGTGTATACCAATTTTTAACTTGCACTATCTGTTTTGACTATCTCAAGTGTAAAATCTCAAGTTGTCTCATAGAGTAAAATAACGAGAATTGCTAATGGAGCCAATTGAGCTTTGTGCATCATCAATGGAATTTTAATTTATAGGAATTTCTGCCATGAGTCCCTAAATATCAAGATTTTAAAAGTATGTTAAAATATCTCATTAAAAATGGGTTTCATGCAGTGAGATTTTTTACTATAGCAAACGTTTTTTTTGTTAGATTAGGCCTACATGTAATTGCTAATGAATGGATCTCTCTGCTAACTTGCTATTGAGATTCTCTGAAAATTCAGAATAAAATTAAATTACGGGAATGATATTTGATATTTTTAAATTTACAGTCAAATTATGAATTTGGACTTGTTCATCCAATTGTGAAATTACTCCAGGAATAATATGAGACTATAACTAGGAGTTATAAGCATCCTACGCATGCGCCAAGAGGTGGATTCATCGACCACATTTGATGTGGATTTTATTGAAACTCGTTATGGACGGTTATAAAAACACCGAAATGCAATAGCCAGGAAATTCGTATCCTCTCGTCCCAATTTGCATCGATATTATCTTCAAGCATTTACAATGCGGTATGTTGGATGACCGACGAATGTCCAACCTGAACCTTTTGGGCGTTTTGGCATTTTTTTTTGCACGTTGCATCCATGGCCATTTCCGTTTAGCACCGTTGATAATGATGATTGGATTGAACTTGAATTATTTCTCTCGAGGCACACCTATTAATAGGCCAGCACATTAAGTCCTCATTTTAAATTTTCATCAAGCTTCCTCGTCGAAGATGTTCGGTTGCAATTGAATAATAGGTGGTGTAAAGTGCATGTACTTAAAAGAAACGTCGTTATCCAACGCACTTTAAAAGCTTATTGGAATCGGGAATAAATATTGGCACAGATCTTCAATGCAAATGTATGCCCAGTGAAAGCCAAATGGAATTCCTTGGTAATGAGAAAAGACGATGACGTCTAAATGCGATGCGGCAGCTGCTGGAAATATGAAGAAAGTGGAACCGTATTATAAAACGCTCATTGAAGGTAAAAACGAAATGTCAATAATGGTATTTAACATTTTATTGAAAAAGCACGAGATTGAATGCAATTCCCTTTGCAGATAGCTTCAGACATGTTGATGAGGTCGCAAATTTTTGAAAGATTTTCTTTGCAGAATGTTTGCATAAATGTTTTTGAAAACTGATCTGTAGAATCTTAATCAAAATTTATCCAATTTATTTAAATGTTATTATTTTCAAGGGTGTTTTATGAAGTTTGCTTCAAATGGTGTCCTCATTTATGTTAAATGACGCGATGGCTGAACCTTCTGTTGAACATTTCTCTAATTTGGTCCATAAACAAAAAAAACCATGATGTTTCATTGGTTCAAATCAAATCTACTTTGAATATAAATGTTACTTTAAACGATGATGACGACCTTGAATTCGGTTTACATCCCTAGTGAAAAATCCCACTGTATGCATGAAAATCATTGCTGATGAGATTATGGAACTTCCCATTGTTTTCCCAATTGAAAATATTAAGTCTTGTCGAGTGCATTCTTATTACAAGTGGTCTCATAACATAACTGAATATAATAAAACTAGCATATTCTTAGCTGAATTGATGCAAAAAATAGGATTAGCATTACCAAATGTACAGAAAAAATATATTGCATCCAAACTTGTTTTATCATTTTTCTTGTTGCAAAATATAAAGATGAAACTTCTATATGTTTTTCCATCAATTTATCGGCAAACAAATTAAATGTTAAGCTGATGCTCGTCCAGCGTACATTTTACAGATATATCGAATTTAGGATCTCTTAAGAGGTCGTTTATTTCGTTCAGCATCAAACGGTACACACATCTGAGACACAGTGAAAGTGCGTTTTTTTTTCATATTTCATCCCTTTTATGGCCGATATCTTCTCGTTTCATTCCTTTTTCGTAATCATTTATATCTTAGAAAGCAAAAACATACGGAGAACAAACCTATATATATGGCATGAGAAAAGTTGAAAAAGTTCTGTTGATTGAACGTTTGTTGTTGAACGTGGCAATAGGTGCTGAAAGACGATTCGATCTGACAATAATAAATGCACCTAAAACGAAAAAGCAACTTCTGGAAAACCCTTTTCGAGAAGATTTTGCTCTATTTTAAAAGCAAATTAAGGGATGCAGACAGCCTTTCATCCTCCATAGAAGCTTTTATGAATAAAAATAAATTTACCAATTTCGTTGCCATCATGGCAAAAGCTTGTTTTCAAACCAGAAACCTCTTTTCCGTTATGTCGTTAAATGGCTTCCACTTTTATATCCTCTTCAGGAAAATAATTTACATTTGCAGAGTTCAATGCGCGGTTCTCAGAGATTAGATCGTATTATATTATAACACACGCATCTAAAATGTGATCAGAAATGGGGAAACTAAAAGGTCAAATTCACCTGATATCACAACCCAGGTTACAGCGATGCCATGGTGATAATCTGTTAATTCATGCGAAAATGGCTGAGTTGAGTTTAAACGAAACCAGTGGGTCCAATTCATCTTCTCGTTCTTTATTGCCAACAAAGCATAACTTAAATTTTAATAATCAAGGGTGTTTGTCTCGATATAACCCCTTGAATCATGAGGGAAATAATCCACTACATGACATTTAAGCGTTTATTAATTGTGAAGGGCACAACTTTGATTAGAATGGATTGCTTAAAATAATTTCAATATGCAGTTAAGCATTTCACACCATATAACCAATTTATGTTAGGTTCTGTGTATAAAATCTGCAACAAATTCAGTTTAGATTCCAGAGTTGTTGTTTTTTTTCCCTGATGCATGGGTTGGATCTTTATGTTTGCTTCTGAATCCAATGTTAAGTTATCTTATTTTTAATGCTTTGACCTCTTGTAAACTCTCGGGGTACTATGCTGTATACTGATCTAGTTCATCCCTGTGAAATCATGACCAAAGGTCACGGAGACAATTGAGGTCAGCCCAAAGAATTAATTTGTGGTTGCCAAGAGTAAGTGTGATGTCAAATGATACACATACACACGTGCAGTTAGAAAGTCAATGGACAGTACACTACATATTCATCGATTTCGCTGAATGCCATATGTGCCACCCATTACGTTTGATTTACGTCATTGATTTATTGTCTTATATTTGATTTGTGCTACAACATCAATTTGCCCTTCCAGTCTGACACGTGAAATTGTGTTTGGAAGATGCGATGAGTAGCGTCATCTAGCGAAAAAGCAATCATTTTGGAGTTTGAGTATAGGAATTTCATTTGTATTTTTTGAATATCACCTATAAGCATCACCCATCTACTTGTAATTATTAATTCTAACATTAACCATTAACCACTGCTTTTTCCATTAATAAAATATTTCTTTCAAAGTCATTGCTTGCAGCATCATCTGTGGTGTGGTGATGCTATGTATACAGTATATATATATATATATATATATTATATATACTGTAATTTTTTAATCAACCAAATTAAAGTAGTTGTCACGTTTTTGTCATCATGCTAGCCATTCACCTGGATATTTGTAGTCTAAAAAATCGTATAAAAAGAAAAACGTTGTACTGTAGGGGAATTTTTAGAAAACATTTATAGAAAAAATATATATATATATATATAAAAGCAGGACAAGCCCTCAGTCAGTCCCTCTTTTTTTGCTTTATTATAAAGTTTTCTAAAAATTCCCCTACAGTACAACGTTTTTCTTTTTATACGATTTTTTAGACTACAAATATCCAGGTGAATAATAATAATAATAATAATAATATTTATTTACACTCACTCGGAGTAAAGTCAACGTTACAAAAGCGAGTACGCAT
>JAQGCC010003461.1:0-15332 GCA_034698905.1 Xestoiulus laeticollis
AAAATGAGAAAATTCACCCTGGAAAACCTGGAAAACTCAGGGAATTTTTTTCTTATGATTTAGTGGACACCCTGTTAAAGCACTTTTATTGTGTAAATGGTGATATATTTATTCTAAATATGGAATTTTAAAAGGTTTAAAACGAAATAAGCAAGGTTTAGGCCGCTTTATTAATGCTCCAAGAAATGAGGAAAAAATCGTCTGCTACACATGGGTTTGCTTCACAATAGGAAAACGTCACAATCGGCGGCTCTTATCCGCATGAGACAAAACGATGTGCCACTCTACGCTTAGACACCCAACTTATAAAATACCAACACAAAGTCGGCATACTGGTTCACCCCTTATACTGTGCCATCGGTATAGTTAGCATCTCGTGGATTAATCGCAAGACCGCTCGGGTGCACCGTGCCTTACCCTGGCGAATTTCCTGAGGATTCTTCCTCGGCTATTGCTGACCTAACCGCAGACTTAACCCGGTCACTTTATCAGGTGCATTGACAATGGACGAAAACTTGCAAAAGAGATGACGAACACTGGTCGCCGCACAAATGCGCTGCTCTAAAACCAATTTTACCGGAAATGGTCACCGTAAGGAGGAGCTCATTTTAACCGAACCGTGCCCGTTGACCCTGCCGTAGTGCGCACTCGTAAGACAATGCGATGATGCCCAGGAGTTTATATTTACTTTCAGGAGCACATGTGCACGTTTCTGGTGCAAGATGTCACAAAAGCCGAAACCCCGGGAGCTTGGGATGATCGATTATGTGCCTATTTGGCGCCACTTTTGTAGCGCGTAAGCGCGGCGAATGAATGCGTCATTCCCACCATTGTTCACTTTATTCTCATTGTGTTTTTTCTTCTACCTTTTTTACGCAGGTTTTGGCTGAGCCTAGGCAATGGACGTCATTCAGCACAGGCCCTAGAACAAAAGAAGCCATCCGTCGGCTCCAAGAGGATCTTTGTTGGGGTGAGCGATAGAAACTTTGCGATTCGCGGCTATCTGGGACCTTTGTCGTAACTTTGCGCCCGTGCAGGTTCCACACGCCCATTGCCCGAAACTGGGAAAATGTTGTGGCCCATGACCGAAAGGCTAGTCAAATGACCTAAAAGCATTTGCAATAGTGCTCCCGAGTATGAGTCTTTTCCAGTATGGCCCTAATCATTCCCAATATGGCCTGTAAAACCTGAAGCATCTCTTGTATGGTCCTTTCCAATATGGCTCCCAAGATCCGAACGCATTTCCAATATGGTTCCCAAGACCTAAAAGCATTTCAAATATGGCTCTTAAGACCTAAAAGCATTTCCAATATGGCTTCCAAGCCCTGCAAACATTTCCAATATGGCTCTTAAGACATAAAAACATTTCCATTATGGCTTCCAGACCTAAAAGCACATTTGAGCACAGACTTCGAGATCTATAAGCATTTCCAATATGGCTTCCAATACCTAAAAACGTTTCCAATATGGCTATTAAGACCTAAAGCATTTCTAATATGGCTTTCAGACCTAAAAGCACTTTTGAACATATAGACTTCGAGACCTGTAAGCATTTCCAATATGGCTCCCAAGATGTGCAAACATTTCCAATATGGCTCTTAAGACCTAAATGCATTTCCAATATGAAATGAAAAGGTAGGGACCTAGGGAATCTGCATCGGTTAATGTTCGCTCTAATCCTCAGCAAAGTTTCTCAAGTTTCTCAAGTTTTGCTTTTTGCGCTTGCGATTGCAAGGGGGAAACCCCGGAACAACCGGATCACGTGCCGGTGCAGGACCGCGTGTCCTTGTCCAAGAAAAGAGGTGCTCGAATGTGCATCCGTGGACATTTTTTGACCGTAATTGATGGCGATGACTCGCGCAAGTTCAATGCGAAGGAGCGCGATTCATCACCCGTCGATTCGACGAAATAGCTGATGCGCTTTTCATTTGTCTTCCTTTCTTCTATAGTCCTCTCTTTTTACGCAGGCATCCTCCGAACACGTGTCCGTCGGGATTGGACAAGACGTAACGGAGCTTTACTACGAGGATTCCTGCTGCTTCGTCATTGGGCGGAACGTGAAAAGTTTACAAAGTCCGGCTTTTGTTTCCGACTCTTCTTCGGACCAATATAAGTCGAGCGGCTGGAGAGGATCTCTCCATCTCGCGCTCTCATTTCTCGGAGGTATCTCGAAGTGCGGTTCGGTGTCATTCAACTCTTGAGTTTTTGTCGCGATTAAAAGGCCACAGTCTCAAGTCGTCATTTCTGATTTTAGAGGTAAGGACTGAGGACGAGTTAGCGGTTGGAAGGAAAGGGGGGAATTTTTGTTGGAAATATTCAGATTTGTGTCTTATTTGAAATTTAGAAAATGCGAGAACGGCACTTTTCGATAACGAAAGTTTTTTCAAGGATTTGAATTTTAAATTGAGTTTTTTTTTTTTTTTTTTACAATTCTTTCGCTTTTAGGTTTTTTAAAATGAAATGAATTCAGTTGTCCAATTGTCTTCTGAAATTCCAAAAAATTCAAATTGTGTCGTTTAGAAAAAAGCGATGTAGCGGTTAATCCATTTTAAAAAAAAACAAACATTCGAATTGAGTTTTTTTCAATGATTTAAAAACCGATATATTCAAAATGTTGTTTTTTGAATTTCCAAGAAATAGAAAAATTCAAAAAGGTGATTGGCTTTGATTAGAAACGCGAAAGTTGTTGTTTCCTCATAATTTCTTGGAAATGCTATTTTATATTCGAAGGGTGGCCGAGAAATGACGCTCGCTTTTACTCAAATTATGAATAATTCATATCGATATGCTAAAAAAAACTGCGGCTGACGTACATTTTAATTAAAATTGCTCCGCTTTAATATAAAAAGAACAGAAAACTAAGATTATTTATAATATGAAAACATTGTTTCGGAGTGGCTTCAAAACAGCGGTTGCAAATTTACGATTTTGTAAGTAATGAGATTTCCGTTTATTTTCTCGCTAATCCAATTACGATATTTTTAAATATTTTAATAATTTGAAACGTTGAAAATGGATGCTTAAATATTATCGAGTTGCCCTGCGTAATTTAAAATTATCTGAATTATCAGCTGTATTTATTTAATTTTTAACTTGATTATTGTTGTGGAAAATCAATGATGACTTTTTTCCGCGTAATATCGTTTGCAAATTAAAAATTTTTGATCTCGAAAGCGTAAAATTTCAACTTTTTTCGCCGCTCCGAAGCAGACCCACCTGTTGAGACTCGGTTTTTCCCCCGTTAACATATTTTCCTTTCAATTTCATGGTTTGGCGTGAAAGCGGTTAGTCGTACTCGTGCGTGCGTCAACGTCTGTCTTCGGTTGCCACGGCAACACTTGCCGCCTGCCAGCATCCCCGCTTTTCAAATGTCAAGAGATGCTCTCTGCCGATGCATTTTCATGCTTAAAATATTCTGGCAGATGTCTCGGGCATCCATCGATTTTCATTCGACGCTTAATGAAAAAAAAATGCCTGGGCTCAACTGCTCTCGTAATTGATCGCATTTTCTCGAGAATGCATCTCGATGCGAATTATTAAAGCGATAAAAGGGAGAAAATTGAGCGGGGGGGAATGACGCGCGGATCCTAACCCCTGGTATCTACCAAAACGCCTATACCTCTCACGTATTAGCCCCTGCTTATAACGAACCGCTCGATATAACGAACAGTTCGGCCGGTCCCTTCACAATCCCTCAATACCAAATGACTGTTTATAACGAACGGCAACGCAATATCTTAGGGGTCAGAGACTAAGAACATCCCGTTGCATTTTAGCATTATCATTTTCCTTGATTTTGAGGATTGTTTTTTTAAAAGTTGATGTCTTAAAACATTCAAACGCTTATTTAATACATGAAAAGTATTAACAATTGGTCGGTACCAGCCAGTATGTTCGTTATATCGAGCGGTTCCTAATGCGGAACGTTCGTTTAATACATGAGAAGTATAGGCAATTGGTCGGGACCAGCCAGTCTGTTCGTTATATCGAGCGGGTCCTTATACAGAACGTTCGTTTAACACATAAGAAGTATAGGCAATTATTCGGGACCAGCCAATACATGTATGTTCGTTATATCGAGCGGGTCTCTGTATAACGAACGCCCCTGGTGGGGCCATTGCACGAGTAAAAATGCGGCATTGAAGGTTTTTGAACAATGTTTCCGAGATGGTCACTTTCCAAAACTAGTACCGATTCGCCTCCTTTTTTTTCCTCGTCCGCAGTTCCGGTACCACATAATTTCCACCGAGGATGTCTAATGGCTACCACGTGTCGAGCAGCGCCGAATTCATAAGTTCCACCAACGGCCACAGCAACGGGGTGAATGGCCGCGGGCAGCAGGACGTGCACCACGTGCTGGTCACCGGCGGAGCGGGCTACCTGGTAAGGGGCATAGTGAAGTGTTCCGTCGTTCTAAGGGCCTCCGTAAAAAGGACCGCGACTCAAAATCTCCATTTTTTTATTTTTCTCTTCTTAACCTCGCAGGGGTCAACCATGGTGCCCATGCTGCTGCGACAGGGCTATGAGGTGACCGTCTACGACCTATTCAGCTGGGGCATTGGACCGCTGATTCCGCACGTGTCTGACCCCTACCTCCACCTGGTCAAGGGCGACGTGAGGGACGAGAAGCTGCTGGCCAAGACCATGAAGAACGTGGACGCGGTCATCCACCTGGCCGCCATCGTGGGATATCCGGCCTGCGACCGTGACCCGGAAGTGAGTTTTAAGCTTATGGACCTCCTTTTTTTTTTGGGGAGGCGGCGGCTTTGAAGGTACCTGAATGGTGGTGTGTACAGGGGCTTCCAACTTTGAAGGGGTTAAGGGCTTTTAAAGGCCATGGATAGGTTAGGGACTTTGTAAGGTCTTCGAATGGACTAGTGAGTGACCGCCTACAGACTAATTAAGGAGGTTTTTGGGGGATTCTAGGGACTTCTTGGGGCTTTCAAGGAACCTGTGTGTGAGGGTTTCTTAAGACTCCGGCCTTTAAAGTAAGTTTTTCAACCAAGAGAACATTGCTAGGGACTTCTTGAAGGACTTTAGGGTCAAGGGCTTCTTAAGACGCAGGTTTTTCACCAAGAGAACAGTTGGGAATCTCTTCGGGCGTTTTAAGGATTAAGGGGTTTCTTTAGAATGCGACCTGGAAGTAAGTTTTCCGCTAAGGGAACAGTGTCAGGGACCTTTTGAGGCTTTTAAGGGTAAAGGCCGTATTAAGACGAGGATCCGAAAGGAAGTTTTCCACCAAGAGAGCAGTTGCACTGTTGCAGACCTCTTAGGGCTTTTAAGGATTAAGGCACATGGCTAGGGACCTCTTGAAGCTTTTAAAGGTTAAGGTCTTCTTAGGGCACATGTTCCAGAAGTAAGTTTTCCACTAAGGGAACAGGATTAAGGGCCTCTTGAAGCCTTTAAGGGTAAAGGCCTTCTTAAGGCCCATGGTCCGGAAGTAAGTTTTCCAATAAGGGAATAGGATTAAGGACCTCATGAGGCTTTTAAGGGTCAAGGGCTTCTAAAAACATTGCATGGATTAGTGGGTCCTTAAGGCGTTTAAGGGGACTTCTTGAGGCTGTGTAGAGGATGAAGGTTTTGAGGGCTTTGATGGGAGCATAGGCTTAAGACCTTCTGAAGCGTAAGGTGACTTTCAGCCGCAGTTCTTCTTGTCTCATCTTATTGCTCCCCCTTTCTCCAGGAGGCCACGTCCATCAACGAGGGCGGCACGAAGAGCGTCGTCGGCCTGCTGAAGCCCCTGCAGAAGATCATCTACGCCTCCACGGGCTCCTGCTACGGAGCGGTCGAGAGCGGCCTGTGCACGGAGGACACGCCCATCTCCCCGCTAACGCACTACGGGCGCACCAAGGCGGGCGGCGAGCGCACGGTGCTGGAGCACGGCGGCGCCGCCCTCCGGCTGGCCACCGTCTTTGGCGTGTCGCCGCGCATGCGCCTCGACCTGCTCATCAACGACCTGACGCTGAGGGCGCTGCGAGAGCGCCGCTTCGAGCTCTACGAGGCCAACTTCCGCCGCACCTTCCTCCACGTCAAGGATATCGCGCGCGCCTTTATCTTCGCCCTGCAGCACTACGAGGCCTTCCGCGGCCAGGTGTTCAACGTGGGCGACGAGCGCATGAACCTGTCCAAGGCAGAGGCGGCGGCGGAGATCCAGCGGCTGGTGCCCGGCCTGGAGGTGGCCGAGTCAGGGACGGGAGAGGACAAGGACAAGAGGGACTACGCCGTCTCCTACGCCAAGATCAGAAAGCTGGGCTTCCAGGGCGCCGTGAGCATCGAGGAAGGCATCGCCGAACTCGTCAGGGTGCTGCCTCTCATGAGCACCCGGGAGGTGAAGGCCAGCAAGAACGTCTAACGCTTTTTCCTTCTTGCGTCCCGAGCCCGAGGAGGGACGCCTAACAGTCTTTTTTGTTTTTTTCCTCCCAACGATTCTGCTTTCGGGATGCTTTTCCTTCCCCATACTCACTCTCGGCACGCTTTCTCTCTCGATGCTGTCTCCCACTGTCGACGCGCGTAACCCTTACGATTTCACAACCGCTTGCTGTTGTTCGAGAAGAAAAAAACCCTTTTTTGAGACAGCAATCGCGACACTCCTGCGACCGTCGAGACTCTCTCCATGACCCTAGGTTAGGAACGGAAGATTCTTGACGGATTATCTGCTTCGAGACAAATTCAATTCAACTCAGTAGCCTACAGTCAGCAAACAAATACCATATTAGGGGTCGTACCCATTTTCAGGAGAATTCTCCTATGTCAGTAGCGACTAGCCCATCATCGTTGTTAAATTCAATTTGAAATGAGTTTACGCTATCACTGGGAAGATTATTCCATCTTCTAATCGCGTGCAAGAAAAAAGGACAAACGCATGTACGCGGAGAGATCTCATAAAATCTTGCTTAAAATAACGAAGGGCCGTGGCAACCAACGGCGCGTGACCCCGACGATTTCACAACCGCTTGCCGTGGTTCGAGAACTGATCTGCGACCATCGAGTTCCTCTCCATGGCCCTAGGATAGCGGAAGATTCTTGACGGAAAAGTAGCTTCTGGGTTTTGTGATGACGGTCGAAGAGGCCTCTCAAAGCGATTCTGAAGACGGCCTCATTTTAAAACCGATCGTTGGACGCAACTCTACGGATAACCACCGATTGTAACGACGGGAAAGTGTACCGAGAGGGAGAAATAAGAGGACTAGTTTTAAAAATCTCTACGTCGTCGCCGTTTTCGCTTTTTAGGCCACGGCATGGAATCGCACGACGACCAAATAAGGAATCTCGACCCGAGGTCTTCTTTCACCCCCCCTCCCGATGGGGTTTGGACCTTTCAAAGGCCGTCCGTAAGCGATATCGTGCTGAAACGTTATGCTGTTGCGTCAAGAAAGGGGTTATGTGCAGAGTTGGCACACTAGGGTTAATTTGCTCGTAATGGAGGCAATGCAACATATCTGTAATACAGTGGCTACAAGCAGTCTGGCACATTAGTGCACATTGGCTCGTAATAGAGGCAATGGTTTTAAGCAGGGCGGCACACTAGTGCTCATTCGCTCGTTTTGGATGTGGTACTGCCTTTAAAAAAACAATGATTATAAGCAGTGTGGCACATTAGTTCTCATTGGCTATTGCCATAGGCAGTACACTGCCTTAAAAAAAGTAATGGCTATAAGCAGAGTGGCACATAAATGCTTATTGGCTCGTTTTAGAGACTTAACAGCGTCTACTGCTCATCGGCATTCTACACGCTATTTGTGGTTATATGCAGAGTGACACTCGAGCTTATTGGCCAATTTCGAGACTGTGCACTAATGTGTCTGTAACATATGAGATCGTGAGTAGTAAGGGCACGTACGCTACGTGCCGAATTATGACACCAAAAAAAAAAAAAATCGCTGTGCGACCTCTCTTCCGGACGGTTCTTTCGACCTCGTGACACGATGTTTCGCAACAATTTCGCCACCAGGGGAACGGACCCAGCGCCCTCGAAATCTTAGGGCATATTAGTCCTATTTTTTTGACACTTTACGATGCTAGTCTCGAGACGGCGCTGCGTCTTACGATACGTTCTGCTTTTCTGTGATTTTGCTATTTTTTGTTCTTTTCTCAGTTTCTTTTCAATATTTTCATCATGACGTTTTTAAGCATTATTTTCCTTCTAGAGGACTTTTCTTATTTCCGGGATTCAGGGATTTTTCCGAACCGTCGAGGAAAACGTTTTATAGCGCTGCGAAATGGTTTTGGGAGGGGTTTTTTAAACGCGAGGAACGTGTGTAAAAGAAACCCGTATTTTTGTATCTGCGTTTTAATCAATTCGACGTCTATGTGAAAACGTAAACAAATTGTACATTTCAAATATATTATAAGAAATAAAAATCTGCATCGAATCATAACATATTTTGAGGAGTGCTTATTTTTTTAGCTTTTGGGGCTTGAAAAAAATGACGTATTTTTGTGGCACCGTGTAGGATGTGATTTTCGAGTCATCCTGTATCAGTCCGGTGCATCATGGGACTAGCAATGCTGTCTACTCCCTAGCCTCTAGTTGACGTTCAATAGAGATCATGATCTATAATAGAGATAGACACTATAATAGAGACAATGCATTTGTTGAAATTAAAAAAAAAACATTCCTGGACATTAATTTATAGCGATTGCATATCTAAAATCTCCAGAGTGTCATTTTGAAACTCCCAATTAATTAAACTATTTTTATGCCACAATACAAACCAGAAATAATCACTTGAATTGTTCAAAGAATTCCAGGTCAAGTTCCTCGGCAGCACTGCTTCAGCTGACTATATTAATACCTGGTTAGGAAAAAATCTCTCACGCGCATTCAGTGCTGGCAATTCCTTGGTCTCATTTCTCTCGTTTCCTTTGAAACGAACTTTAAAACCACAAGATTATACTTATTTTTTTGTGAAATTTAAGTCTCAAATACTTATATCCCTATTGTTTTAATATATACATAAAAATACTGTTTTTCTACTAATAAAACGCGTATTATTAAATAAGATGTTTATATTGCTTTATTGATACACGAATAGAGAATATCAGGTAAAGGACATTGACAGCACTGTCCAGACGTGTCCCCTATATCTACATGGTTAGGATGAAAGCTATCCTATTCCATTTGGCCTATTTCCCAAATTTCCATTTAGTTCGGATATTGGTGTCGTTGGAGAAGGTTGTGTTTTTGGGAGTACTGTTCTGGAATTTTTTCGGTGTTTTGCAGAAAATGAGGACGTCTCTTGAGGTAAGTCAAATTTCGCTTGCATTTCCCTCAGTTTTTAGCCACGATTTGTCCCGTTTTTATCGTTTTCGCGCTAGGCCTAAAAAAACACCTAAATTCCGATGGACTTTGGAAGACCTCTTAGCGTCCTAAAAACGCTCCAAATTGCTTAATTAATACCGATTCCCGTTAATTGGTGTCAACATCCTGACTCTCCCATCTCTCCTCCTTGATAAAAACGCGAGATTTCGTCCGTATTTTCGCCGAGAAAGTCGTCTTTCCCATTATTCCATAACAATAACAAACCCCTGTCTCAGTTTCTTTAATGTTCGGAAATCGAGAAACTTTCCGAGAGGTTTTTTAAAGCCTAAACCCGTATCGAAATGACAAAAAAAGAGGGGGGTCAAAGGTCAAAAAGCGTCTCCTCCTGTTAAATAAAGGTAGCTTGGATACGTTTTTGCATTAATGGAAACCGAGGAAGAATTTGCTCAAAACCCCCAGTCTGCAATTTATTTTTGGCGACGTCGACCTTTGACCTTTAACCTTCTTGTTTAGAGGGCGGCCTGTCACGTGACCGGAAGCATGACATAAACAACCAAAGTCAAGTTTCCAAAAGTGCAATAATAGTCATGTTTCGGAAGCTGAGTCACAAATCGCCAACTAAATAATACAAAATGGGGGTTTCATAAGACAAATATTGTCCTGACCCTCGACCTTTTCTTGCTTTTCTATTCTTAGTTGCGTGTTCATCGCACGTGATAGCAAGTGTTTTCTTGTCACACAAATTAACCTAGGTTTTGAAGTTTAAGGTCATGTTCGTGAATATTTGGTGGTTTAGTTAGTTAGGTAGGCCTACATGTAATACTTTCCTGACCTTTGACCTCATGCTTTTCCACCTCTTCGGGAGACATGTCACGTGACCGGAAGTTTAAACCAACGCGTTCTTGAAGTCTATACACAAACTCCAGGTTTCTAAAATATAAAAAAAAATTCATGGACTAGTTAGTGGCTAAACTTTGACTAATTTCATGAAATTTTTTCTTCCTGTGGATGTTTTTTTTATTATAAAAAGCACACGATGACGTCATCGCCAATTAGCCTTCTGATATTAACTAATTAGCCTCACTATATTAATTTAATCGACTCTGGAGTTTGCCGATACACGATTAAATATATCATCACAATAAATGAAATAGGTTTGAACAGCGAGTGTTAATGTGGCAATAATAAAAGCTTATTAAACACCCGTTATAGTGGTGTTGTACCCGTTTTGATTGTTTGATGAAACCTATTGTCCTGGTTTCTGCTAGCCACTCTCGTCTGCCCCTCATCAACCTGATGGTCCGACGCCTGGACCTTGACCTTAATTTCAGCTCTTTCTATCATCGCATGATTTTAAGGGCTTTTCCCACAGTGCAAAAAAATGCGTCGGAAGACATTTCCTAGTTATCATTCCAAAGAAGTACTTTTTGGTAAGCTTTTGGTAGTAGTTACTGGCGAACTAATTGTTCTTTATAGCTATCATAGTTATAAAGAGGTGGTGATGATTGAGTCATTATCTCATAGGGCAAGGACATGTGTCGGCCAAACAGCATAAAGCAGGGAGATTCCTGAGTAGCAGAATGATTTCTTAAGTTTCAATTTGAAATGTTATTTCTAACTACCCCCTTTTTATGACCTTCATGAAAAAATGAAAAGCAGAATGCACAAATATATACTAAACAAACAAAAAAAAATATAACATAGCTTATGCTGTAGAGGGCAGAAGTAGAATGGACAAGGTCCGCGTTACGTGCAGCGCCCCCTTGTAGTAGTAATTTGCAATTTTCCCAGGGAATAGAAACGCAATTTTAACACAGAACCACATTAAAAATAAACCTTAAAATAATATCTAGCGAACTAATCATGATACCAAAATTAAACTTTGGGAGGTTTAAAATAATGGTACGAAATAATTTTGTGAATTTTTTCAAAATTTTAAAATACATGTAGTAACTTTTTGAAATATTAATGAAGAAACCATCTTCATTGCTTGATACTGCGACCTCTCCCCTAAAAGTCTTCAATTTTTATTTGCCACTACGTGGCGCTGCATGCCTACTCGCGCATGCGCTGTTTTGTAATGTGGATCTTGTCCATAAGGAAACAGCCGTTTATGGACGTCCCCTTTTCCGGTTTTGGCTATTATGTAGTCCGTACTGTATTGAATTTAGCAACAGTCGTTTATGGACTACCCCTTTTCTGGATTTGCCTCTATGTAGTCCGTACAGTATTGAATTTAGCAACAGTCGTTTATGGACGACCCCAATCATGCTTTTGACTGCATAGCATTGAATTGAATTTGCAAACGAACGTGTATATGGACGACCCTATTTCTACGACTAACATGCTTTTATGAACAACCCACCTTTAACGAGGGCAGCTCATAAACGGCCGTTTAAGATGTATCCAATATGGCTTAGGCCGAGGGAGGGTCAACCGCAAAATCCCTGAAAATGGAAAAACAAATAATTAAAAGAGTGTTGTTTTTGTTTTTGTTATTTCCTGCTGAAATTTTAACCCAGATTTTACTTTTACTCTGATTGTTTTTTTACCCCAGAGACAGAGGCAGAGAAATGTTCATCTCGAATCTATTTCGGGCATCCCTAAAAAAGCAGTTGTTTCCGTTGCCAAGGGAACGAAAAGCGAAAAAGGGGACAAACCCTTTCTTTTTTTTTTTTTTGCCTTTAAGGATTTTCCAGTGTCAAGGTCTAGAAGAAGAAGAAGAAGAAAAAAAAGTGCATAAAGAGGCCAAAAAAGATTTCTATAAATTTCGTTTAAAGGTAGCCAAAAAGTTAAATCGAGATGTTACATGTTTAGTGCAGTGAAATAGTTTAGGATTGGTTTGGGTAAGCTGGGAGGAATTATTCTAGGTTTGGTTTGGTTTGGCTGGGAAAGCCTTTTTAGTTTTGGGTAGCCTGTGATATTTTAAGGATGGTTTATGCTTGGTTAGGCTATAGTGTTGGTTTGGGTTGCCTGGTTTTAATAAGCTGGGAAGAATTAATCTAGAGTTGGTTTGGTTTGACTGGGTTATTTTATTTTTGGTTGGGGAAATCCGTTATGGTTTGGGTAGCCTGGGATATTTTAAGGATGGTTTATGCTTGGTTAGGCTAGTGTTGGTTTGGGTAGCCTGGTTTTAATAAGCTGGGAAGAATTAATCTAGAGTTGGTTTGGTTTGACTGGGTTATTTTATTTTTGGTTGGGGAAATCCGTTATGGTTTGGGTAGCCTGGGATATTTTAAGGATGGTTTATGCTTGGTTAGGCTAGTGTTGGTTTGGGTAGCCTGGTTTTAATAAGCTGGGAAGAATTAATCTAGAGTTGGTTTGGTTTGACTGGGTTATTTTATTTTCGGTTGGGGAAATCCGTTATGGTTTGGGTAGCCTGGGATATTTTAAGGATGGTTTAAGCTGGGTTAGGTTAGTGTTGATTTGGGTAAGCTGATGAGTTGAATTAGTTTTGGGTTTTCTGGGTTACTTCAGTGATGGCTTGTGTAGCCTGGTTGGGTTAGGATTGGTTTGGGTAAGCTGGGAGGTTGGTTTGGGTAGGGTGAGTTAATTAGGTCAGTTTCTTAGTGTAGGGTTAGTTTGGTGTAGGTTAGTTTTAATGGTACTCAAAAGTTGAGTTAGGTTTGTTTGTTTCTAGTTAAGTTACATTACATTAATTTGGTTTAGGTTTGTTGAGGTTATTTCTGGTAAAATTACATGTAGGTTGGGTCGATTCAGTCCAGGCCAAGCAGGGATTAGGTTGGTTTATTTTAGGTAAGGATAGGTTTATTTAAGTCGAATTTGGGTTAAGGTTAGGCCTACGTTTGGGCTCAGTCAAGTTTAATTTAGGTTATATTATTTTAGAATCTAAACTTTAGATTATAAGCCAAGTTGGGTAAGGTTCTTGATTTAATGCCATTAAAAATTCCTGAAAACATGAATTTAAATTTGTAATTTCGAAATCCTCATCCTCAACACCTGCATCTTGCATGTTTTAATTAAAAACTATAAAAAGGCTCCACCACATTTCTGTTCTCCTTATCCATGTACGTTTCGCTTTATCTTTTTACACCAGTGAGTCAAACACGCTATAACATTTTTTATATGCCCTTATCGATTAACCCGATTTTCGATAATGTTTTATCAGATATTTTGGCCCACATTTTTCGTGCTTTTTTTAATTTTAATTCTTATGTTAAAAAAAAAAAACTGGGGAGAAAATGCATGGCATCTAGTGCGAGGTTAAATTAATAGATCCGTAATTTATCCGATTAATAGTTCAACGCCCCGTGCCCAATTTAGGACTTAAAGGACCACGTGCCCTTGAAAAAGGTTCAATTGGGTTCATAACGATGCCGGATACTGTTGATATTCCGGGTATAACGATTGGTCTGTTGGTCCGTTATCTTACGTGCGGTAATTTTGTTGGGCTGCTACGATGTCGGATATAACGATAATCCGGACATAGCGATATCACATTTTGAAACGAAAAATGGTCCTTTCATTCGCCTATAACGATTTTCTGACATTTCCTCCCCCCCTTTAATAGAAACTTTTAAAGGGGGGGATTCCCATTTTCTAAGTGCATATACGTGCTTTGTACGTGTAATGTAATGACAAAATGATTTAAAATCTTAGTAGTGTTGTATTTTTATCTGAAATCTTATTAGTTTTGATTTTACTAACGAAACATTAACTTTCAAAAAAGCGAAACATGTACATGTACGTATTTCGTATTAAATTTAAGCCAAATTTAATAATTACAATTCTACAGTAGGCCTATATTTCACAACTGATATTGGTTTAAATTTAGAAATTTAGAAATACGCCAACTATAAAACTGCAAATTTTAAAATTGATCTTCGTTGTTGAATAATTGATTTCAAGACAATCCTTAGGTTTCAAGGACCCCCTCCCAACAATAAAAAGCCCACTTTATAATTCTAATACAGTTAATTGAAAGTGCAGATTTATAGGTCTTGTTTTTCCCCACGTTAAAGCATATCAAAATGCACTGGTCATGCAAACCAAATGCCAGAATTCCGATTTGATGATGACGATGACGAGGTGTTTTAATTGCACTTAAGAAAAAACAAAATGTAGGAGTTCGGACTGGTTGTGAAAGGTCATAGGTAAAGGAGAATATGTGGGATGGAGGAAACTCTGCCCAAGACAGTGTGTATATAGTAAGGAAATTCAAAAATCGATGCCTGTATTGGGTTGTAGGGTGTGGGTGTTACCATCCTACAATTACAGTAGGTTACATGTACATGTATATTAGAACTTCCTCAAAGATGCCGAATGCTAAACCTCATATTTCAAAGTGTTTTCTTTAAGAAGACCTCTCCAAATCGGGGACAAACCTTGAAAACATTGCATTTCTAGTGCATGTGTCCTAATTAAAGAAATCCATTATATTTCACGCATTGCTCAGTAGAATTTCTCCCCCCCCCCCCAACCCCCCTGCCTCCAATTAAAGAAGTCATAATCACATTTATAATGTTAAACGGAAAATAAACATAAATAAAATACGATATACATGTAGCAAAAATGAGTCCAAAGATGGCCGCCATGCATGCAATTGCTATAGAGTATAGAATGTCTAGAGTGACTCGTCTTTTTTTCCCCAGTTCACAAAAGACGATGCATTTTAACCCTTTCGCGTGACATTGTGTTTGTACTTCAGGGCGGCTTCTTATTATTAGACAGGGGCTTTTTTTAATTCTTAATTTATCAATTTAATGGCAGGGAGATTGCGAAGGAAGGTCGCTCAATTGCGTTTTCTTTATATTCCCGAGCCAAGGTGAAACCTCTTTTTCATATCGTTGCTGGTTTTTTTTTTGCTTTAGCTCATACCTTTAAATAGTTGCGCGATGGCCGGGTTAATTCACAACTCCAGAATTGAAATATCGTCATATTTGCCTGCAATTCCGTCTAAAAAAATGAAAATAAAGCTTTAAGGCTGAACTGCACACCCCCATTCCTATGGGGAAATTTTGATACATACTTTCAAAAAAACTACTTGCTATAATACAAAAATAAAAATTGATAAAAATGCAGTATTTTTGTAGCTCCTACTTAATCAAAA
>JAQGCC010003462.1:0-15329 GCA_034698905.1 Xestoiulus laeticollis
TTGGAAAAACATACAGTGCTGTCAATGTGGTTAGCATTAAGGGAGCATTAAGGGAGGCGTGCACAATCCCTCTAATGTTTTTTTTTACTGTATTATTATCGTAACTAAATCCAGGAAACGTAATATCTTTATTTTATTTGTACGATGAAGCCTCTGTTTCGTATAATGTTTTTTCTCGATAAATCTTGTTCGAAATGTAAGAAAACGCCAAGAGCCATTCACCTCGCGAGCACTTTGCATATTATCCGCTTTCTAAATTTTTAAATAATATTCATGATTGCTGCGATTTCACCCGAAGGAGGAAAAAAAAAAAGCAAACACAGAACGACGAACATCGAAGATCTCATGAATAAATGAATAAATTATAGATTTGGGTGGAAAACACGGATCAAAAGTAGTCGTTACGCCAGAAAAGTACAATGGCAAATATTGAATTTGTAGGACCCAAAAAGCTTACGAAACGTGTAAAAACCCGTTTGACCAAAAAAAAAAAAAAAAAAATACATTAAATTGGAGAAATCTATAGGTTGCTAGGATACATTTGTCACATTGTTTCTATGTAAAAACATATATGGGCCATGTACGTACATCTATCACAAGGACACGCTGACTTATCCTATATATGACTAGACTAAAAATTAAAATGTTGGAGCAATCAAAAAAGTAGTAATTATTTGTGAAATAAAGCTCACTTGCTTTAAATCCAAATATAACTTGCTTTCAAAATACTAGCACCACCTTCAGGAGCCCCAACTATATGTCAAAGGTCAAAGTCACTTGTTTTACCCCTGCCTTAAGAATTGTACTTCCTGCTGTGCAGATAAAAGGTCGAAACATCATATAAGGCAAGCAGCAGAAAATTATAGTGGTCCTCAGAGTAATTTGAATATATTTGTAATTTTCGGGTTTATTAAAATACAGTAATCTCTTCATACAACGAACGATAAGAAATAGGACTTTCGTTCGCTATATCGAGCGTCTTGTTTTTATGCTTTTTATGATACCTAGCAGTTTTTGGGTAATGAAATGCCATTTGTTTTCCCCAATAGTACTTTTGTCTTCTATTAAACACCGAATATACAGTTTTTGCCGAATGCTGGAGTCTGCGCACTAAAGCTGATTTTGCAGTATTTTGAGTACCCCTTAAATATGCGTTAATGTTTTAAGATACTAACTTTTACAACCAATCCTAAAAATCAATAAAAATATGAATCTTATGACACAACGGGATCTGACTCCTAATGGTGAAAACATGCTAAAGCATGGATAATACCATGGATAAAAGGATGGATAATAACGAGGAAACATACCTGTGATCACTCGATGCACCCGCATACGGATTTCTTAAGGAATTTGGATGAGTAAACATCCATTAATCCATTATAAAATCACTTAAAATTATTATCTATAATAAAATAAACTAAATAATAAACTAGTAGTAGGACAGGTCAAAAATTACTGCGGTCAACCAATGAGAACGCTTCATTTCAGTTAATGTAAAGCCATGCTTTATTGCCTTGCCGCACCATGTGCGAGCGCATCGAAAACAACACGCTTGCTTTTAACTTCACAAAGCATATATCCATGCTATTATCCATGGTATTCTCCATTCTCTTATCCATGATATTATCCATGCTTCAGCATGATATTATCCAAAAACATCGAATTACTGCGCGCTATAAACAGTCACTTCGTATTCTCGGATAGCGAAGGATCTAGCCAAACCGTTCGTTATATTGAGCGGTTCATTTAAGAACGTTCGTTATACTGAAAGGATTATAAACCTATATGTGAGATATCGGTGTTTCACTAAAGCATATCTTGATGTGACCATCACATGCTATCCCATAATCGCTCACGAGATGTCACATGACAGGGTGTTCCTAATGTAGCGATCCTTATTTTTATGTCCTTACATAACCATATATGTGTTTTTTTTCCCACATGGAAGTTTCTAGCTTTCTTTTCCCAAAAAAAGTTGGCAAAAGCAACGCCATTTAAAATAATAACGATGGCAGTAATAGTGCGGAATAGTTGAATGACATCCGTAATGATGAAACCCAAGTTCGGGGTTTGCGTTTAAGCCATTTGCGGTTCACTAAATAAGTCAGTTTTAGTTTAGGAGCTTCCAAATTAAGCATCAGCAAATGCTTCATTGCTTTTATGGCGCCTCCTTTGTGGCGCCTTTCTTTTTGCCTTTTTCCGAACGTAAGATTTTTTTATCAATGCGAAGAGCATCAGGAATCATATTAAAAACATCAATATTCATATCAAAATATCTAAAATTAAGATGCTCACAAAAAAAGATGCTATTATGCATCTTCATAAATTTAACTTAAATTAAGATGCATCATTTGCATCTATACGCTCGTATACATGTATAGCGATTGACCCTCGAAGTAACGATCATATGGTCATCACTTTAGCTGAACCTGTAAGTAGCACTATACTTCCAAATTACCCAAATTTAAATTTGGGTGCAATGGTTTGCGCTATTCACAGGTTTTTGTAAAATACAATTAACCCCTAAATGTAGGCATTCAAGATAAGCAATGGTGTTTGCATTGTTTGCCTACTTTCAGGGGAAATAGTTTTAACACATTGGCAAGTTTACAGTCGGCTCTCGATATAACGAACATAGTGTCTGGTCCAGATCAAAATGCTTATAACTCTCATGTATTAGCTTCTCAGTATAACGAACGTTCTGAATAACGAACCGCTCATTATAACGAACAGAATGTCTGGTCTCGACCGTATTGCGCCTACCTCTCACATATATAGCCCCTCTGTAAAGCGAACGTTCTGAATAATGAACGGTTCGGTCGGTCCATTGTTATATCTCCAAATAACCCAACTTTAAATTCGGTCCCAATGGTTTACGCTATTCACAGGTTTTGGTAAAATAGTATTAACCCTTAAATGTAGTTATTCAAGATAAGCACTGGTGTTTGCATTGTTTGCCTACTTTCAGGGGAAATAAATTTTTAACACATTGGCAAGTTTACAGTCTGCTCTCGATATAACGAACAGTGTCGCTGGTCCTAATCAAAATGCTTATACCTCTCATGTATTAGCCTCTCTGTATAACGAACGTTCTGAATAACGAACCGCTCAATATAACGAACAGAATGGCTGGTCCCGACCGAAATGCATATACCTCTCACGTATTAGCCTCTCAGTATAACGAACGTTCTGAATAACGGACCGCTCAATATAACGAACGGTTCGGCTAGTCCATTCACAATATCACACTACTATTAAAGGCAATGTTTATAACGAACGGCAATTCGATGTCTTAAGGGTAGGATATAATGAACATCCTACTGCGTCTTAAGATTCCTAATTTTATTGATTTTTATGGATTGGTTTTAAAAGTTAATATCTTTATACAGTCTTACACTTATTTAAGGGGTACTCAAAATACTGCAAAAGCGGCATTTGCAAAAACTATATCTCCGGTGTTTAATAGAAGACAGAAAAACTGTCTGGGTAAAAAACAATGGCATTTCAGGAGCTAAAAACTGCTAGGTGTCATAAAAATCATCGAAATACGTCTAGGAGCGAATAAATTGAAGATTATGCTCCTAGATTTCGACAATGTACAGTCTAATCACCCTGGATATTATTAATAGTGCTCTGATATGATATTATGGAAGCCATAAATCTGTTTTGCCCAGTATCTGTGGAAACGACATTAAACAGGATTATAACAACAACAAAAATCATTGGCAACACGTTAAATTTGTAGTCATAGTTACCGTTTTAGAGAATTTGCTAGAGGCAAATGTGCACTTTTGCATTAGAAATATATACATGTATGCATTTTGAAGGAAATTATATTTTCATAAATAGTTGTCGCTAAATTAAAAAATGCACTTACAGGAAAATGTAAACAAGTATCAGCAAAAGGGAGAGAAACTATTGAACTTTTGAGTACGTGTACATTGTCCTCTTATTTTAAAAGGATGTTGTCTAGGACAACCTAAGTGTGTTTCATTATGGGAGGAGTCTAATGATAAAAGCATTTACAACATTGAAAATATAGTTAGGGAATGGAGGACTTAATTTCCATAAGCGGTGGCGCCATCTACGGCCATTTTTCTAAGCTCTATTACTATACAAACACCAACATGCGCATGTTTTGCGCATGCGCAGTATTCTTCATAAGCGATGGCGCCATCTACTGAAAATTTTCTAAGCTCTATTACTATACAGCCACCAGTGGCGCTATAGATGTTCATGCGCATGCGCAGTATTCTTATGGAAAGTCCTCCATTAAAAATCTGATCGTTATATCCGAACATCGTTTAAATCCGGATTTATGAACGTACTTAAAATAATAATAATATTTCACCTACATGTACGCAGAAATACGAAGTTTAAAATTAATTTTCATTTATTTATTAAATGTGTTAACTGTAAAAAATAATACGGAATAGTAATTAATTACTCTAGTAAAATAATTAAAAGTAAACTAACATGGAATTCGGTTATTACGATTCAAAGCAATGTATTAGGTTGGTCCGCTATTTTAAGTACTGTAATTTGGTTCGGATACTACGATGTCGGATATAACGATAATCAGGACATAGCGATCCCATTTTTAAAAGAAAAATGCGTCTTGAATCGTTATGCCAGGAATATAACTATATCCGGCATCGTTATAAACGAATTCAATTGTAGTTTACTAGATTAAAATGGGGTTGAATATTTCTTCTACATAAGGGAATTCCCTTTAATGGGTTCCTTTAATTGGTTATTTAAAAGAGGGAAGAAATCTCAGCAAATCGTTATAGGCGAATGAAAGAAACATTTTTCTCTTAAAAATGGGATCGCGCTTTGTCCTGATTATCGTTATATCCGACATCGTAGTATCCGAACCAAATTACAGCAGTTAAGATAGCGGACCAACCGAACACATTCTTTTGAATCGTTATACCAGGAATATAACTATATCCGGCATCGTTATAAACGAATTCAATTGTAGTTTACTAGATTAAAATGGGGTTGAATATTTCTTCTACATAAGGGAATTCCCTTTAATGGCTTATTTAAAAGAGGGAGGAAATCTCAGAAAATCGTTATAGGCGAATGAAAGAAGCATTTTTCTTTTAAAAACGGGATCGCTATATGTCCTGATCATCGTTATATCCGACATCGTATAGTATCCGAACCAAATTAGCGGACCAAACGAACTCATTCTTCGTAATAGGTTAGCTCTAAATCGTTATACCCGGAATGTCACTGTATCCGGCATCGTTATAAGCGAAAGCAATTGTAGTTTACTAGATTAAAATAAGGTTTGAATATTTCTTCTACATTAAGATTAAGAGAAATGCAGTCTTCTTAAATTTCGTCAAGATCCCAACTTACAATGAAATGAAACTACATAAAAATATGGTATTATGTTGTCACATTCCTAGCATAATTCCCAAACAAAATTACAATTCTGTGATTAAATAACAAGAAATCTCAAGTGGTTTTTTTCTGGTTTTTATATAAATTGCATTTTAAGGTATTTCAATTAAGTCTTTTTTTTAAGCCGAATCTTTTGTTATTTCTTCTAACTTCGTGTCTATTGTAATTTCGTGCACTATTTCAATATTTGCATTGTATTCATTCATACTTTTTTTTTTAATTTCGTGGCGCTGAATACGTCATTAATGAAGAGTTTGCGCAAACACCATTTGCCTAGGGCGACATTAAGTCGGGGCCCATTAACTAACATTTATAATGCCTTCTTTTATAATTGCACCGACTTGCATAGAGGGCGCCACTTTACAAATGAAAGGCTTATTAAAATTATGATATTGTCTGTAATTATTATGTTGTATGGATGAATTGGAGCATCACGTGCCAAATCGATTTTCCAATATCGATTTATGGATAGTTATATCGACGTCTTGGAGGATCGATATGATAATTGGATTGAGGTGATATCGATGCAATGGTTATATCGATTTATGGTTAGATATATCGATGTTTTGGATGACTGATATGATAATTGGAGGCATTAGTGATATCGATATAATTTTTATATCGATTTATGGATGGTTATATCGATCTGTTAGAGGATCGATAAAATACTTGGATCGAGATGATATTGATATCGATTTTTGTTAGGCACTATCGATATGATAATTGGATTGTTTTGATATCGATGTAATAGATCGATTTATGGTTAGATAAATCGATGTGTTGGATGACCAATAGGATAATAGGATTGATTTGTTAATGATGCAATATTTACATCGATTTATGGATGGTTTTATCGATTTGTTGGAAGATCGATAAAGTAATTGGATCGAGATGATATCGATATAACATGTATATCGATTTTTGTTAGGTATATCGATGTATTTGAAGATCTATATAGTAATTGGATTGTTTTCATATCGATTTATAAATGATTTTATCGATTTGTTGAAAGATCGATGAAGTAATTTGATCGAGATGATATCGATATAACATGTATATCGATTTTTTGTTAGGTATATCGATGTATTTGAAGATCTATATAGTAATTGGATTGTTTTGATATCGATTTATAAATGGTTATATCAATGTGTCGGAGGATCGATAAAGTAATTAAATCGAGACGATATCGATATAGCATGTATATCGATGTTATGTTATTTATATCTACGTGTTGGAAGATTGTTATGATAATTGGATTGTTTTGATATTAATTTATGGATGTTTGTATAGATGTGTTGGAGGATCAATATGATAATTGGATAAAGGTGATATCGATACTATATTTTATCGATATAACATTTATATCGATTTATGGTTAGATATACATGTTATGATAATTGGATTGTTTTGATATCGATTTATGGATGTTTGTATAGATGTGTTGGAGGATCAATATGATAATTGGATAAAGATGATATCGATACTATATTTTATCGATATAACATTTATATCGATTTATGGTTAGATATACATGTTAGATATACATATCGATGTGTTGGATGAACGATATAATAATTGGAGGTATTGGTAATATCTATGTAATTTTTAAATCGATTTATTGATGGTTATATCGATATGTTAGATGATCGATATCTATATAATGAGATGATTTATATAACCATTGGTTTGGAATATCGATATGATAGTTGGTATAAATTAGATATGATAGTATCGATTTGAAGCTATGACATTAATCGATATATCGACTTGTATATCGATGTCACAAGTGATGCTTTTTATAGATTTCTCTGATTTAGAAATCAATATGATATATCGATATTTAAAGAATCGATATAACATTACTTATGCCAAATACCGATTTTTATCGATATGAAATGTGATGAATCGATTAGTGCATGCCATATCGATATGATAATTATCGATTTTTCACTTGACACAAATCTTTGCTATTTTTCTACTAACTGTATACCAAATTTTAGAAAAATTGTATTTATGACATTAAAACTTAGGTCTAAATTAAAGTGTTTTTTTGATAAAATTGGATCTGGATGACCGATGCTTCGGACACTCCCTCAAGAGATGAATTGACCACCAGAGGGCGTTTTTTCATGTTAAAAATGCATGCTAGGTCATTAGCATAGATAGACTGTAGGTGGCGGAGGGAATTCCCTTGGTTTTAATATGCTGATTGTTCCGGCGCTTCCCATCATCCTCTGCGGCTTATAAATTGCTTTTGCTGGTCATAAAATGAATGTGGGGAGAAGTGGCTTTTATTACGATATGCTTTTTATGATCATGGTCAGACCAACAAAAAGGCAATTTACAATATGCCCTTTTAGCCCAGTTTCAGCCATATTGGGGAACCACATTGAATATTGGATGTGGGAAACAACTTAAGATAAAAGTGCAATTTAAGCAAGAAAATATCTGCTATGCATGGTAAACATGCATGCCGCAAACATATTTATGCATGGCAAGTATGCATGCCACAAACTTATCAATGCATGGCAAACATGCATGCTGCAAACATACTTATGCGTGGCAAACAAGCATGCTGCAAACATACTTATGCGTGGCAAACATGCATGCCACAAACATATCAATGCATGGCAAACATGCATGCCGCAAACATACCAATGCATGGCAAACATGCATGCTGCAAGCATATCTATGCATGGAAAACATGCATGCTACAAGCATACTTATCTATGTGTGGCAAACATGCATGCTGCAAACTTATCTATGAATGCCAAACATATCTATGCATGGCAAACATGCATGCCACAAGCATACTTATCTATGTGTGGCAAACATGCATGCCGCAAACATATCTATGCGTGGCAAACATATCTATGCATGGCGAACATGCATGCTGCAAACTTATCTATGCGTGGCAAACATGCATGCTGTAAACTTATCTATGAATGCCAAACATATCTATGCATGGCAAACATATATACATGCCACAATCATATCTATGTATGGCAAACATGCATGCCGCAAACATGCATGCCACAAACATATTTATGCGTGGCAAACATGCATGCCACAAACTTATCTTTGCATGGCAAACATGCATGCCCCAAGCATAGAGGATCCCATTGAGATATTATGATGCTACCCCACTACCCACGCCATCTTGGAATTCTATAATACCTCAATAGGTTTTAAAAGCCCTGATGGCCAATTTTTATGTCTATTATCTTGTGTCTAGGCTTCAGTGTTTTACAAATAAAAACAAAGTTGTAAACAGGTAGAAAAAGAGCTGATGTTTGTTTGAAATTGTGATATGAAACAGAGTACTTTAGAGAACATATTTCTCTGTTGGACTCCACTTCAATTGGACCATAAAATGGGAGCATAAAAAACGTGTTTGCATCTGGAGGGTTATCTTAGATTTAATATTTTAGATCTGGAGATTGCATCCATATTTTTTTCTCTTTCTAAACATCCGAAGAAATGAATTTTGGAAATAAAATTTGTGCGGATGAATAATAATGGTCTGAAAGCATATTTCTAGGGTCGTTTTAAAAATGGGCATCTTTTCAACAATGGCTTTTTTATGTTCCTCCCCTTTATTGCATCTCAATTTCTGACTGTAGTTTTGTGTAAAAGCCTCAAATGCATGTCCACATGCATGTCCATGAATACACCATGTAATGTGCTATACATGAAATAAGAAAAGTATGTGTGTGTATGCGTATGATATGTGCATTTCAATGCACGTATGACCTTTTAAGGTACATGTGCCTTACAATGCACCTATGACCTTTAAAGGTACATGCAGCTTTCAATGCACCTTCGACCTTTCAAGGTACATGTGCCTTACAATGCACCTATGACCATTAAAGGTACATGCAGCTTTCAATGCACCTTCGACCTTTCAAGGTACATGTGCCTTACAATGCACCTATGACCTTTAAAGGTACATGTGGTTTTCAATGCACTTGTGCCCTTCAATGCATCAATGACCTTTAAAGGTAAATGTGACTTTCAATGCACCTTCGATCTTTTAAGTTGCATGTGCCATTCAATGCACCTATGACCTTTAAAGGTACATGTGGTTTTTAAGTTGCATGTGCCCTTCAATGCACCTATGACCTATAAAGGTATATGGCTTGCAATGCACTTGTGCCCTTCAATGCACCTATGCCCTTTAAAGGTAAATGTGCCTTTAAAATACACCTTTGATCTTTTAAGGTACATGTACCCTTCAATACACCTATTACCTTTTAAGGAAATGTGCCCTTCAATGCACCTATGACCTTCCAAGGTACATGTACCTTAAATGTACCCTTCGAAGGTACCTTCAACCTTCAACCCACTCAATGCCGGGTAAACCAGCTAGTTAATTGTAAACAATCAATTCCCAAGTTTTATTTTTGTTGTCGATGAATTGTTTGAAATTGCAATTCAAGCAAATGTAAATGAATTTATGAGAAAAAAATATGTAAATTTAGCAATTTACATTGAATTGTATCGAGCGGTTGTCAGCTCCTAACGTAAATACCATATAAAAAATTATGTAAATATGCAATAAAACGAGCATGAATGTGTGCTATTTGAAAACATCTCCATCTTTTTCGTTTTGGGGTTTTTAAAAAGCGTCGTAATGGAAGATTGATTGTTGAGATTAATCCCTTTTGCCCCTTTATTCACGCTGAGGATTTTTTTTCTACCAATTTTTTTCCCTATCAAAAGTTGAAGAAACTATCAGCTTCTTCCATCGTTATTTGAAAGCAAAAAAAAAAAGGGAGCAAAACCAAATTATAATTCACCCAAGTTGGCAATTTATTTGGACTTGTCAGACACTTTCTTTCGGTTTGCAAAGACCTCGATATGCTAAGAAGTAGTTTGATTTATAGTGGAGTTAACGTAATCATTGTTCATCCTACTTATCATTCTAAGAATAGCCTCGCTGATTTACGAGTTTTTCTACAGTATTAAGATTTCGTGGTTCAAGATCGCTGGGGAGCACTTAAGATGTCCGGGATGCTCGTGCGGTTAGGTTTAGGACCTTTGAAAAATTTTAAATTATGACTGTTGCTGAGATAACATTTTTCTTTCACTTTTTATACTGTATAAACTTCTTTCAATTTGGTGTAAGTAAAGCTATTTTTTGGCCTCGTTTTAGTCGAGGCAAATATTCGGTTGTCGTTAATCGCGTTAATCGCGTATAGTAAAAACAAAATTAAATCTTCAAGCTAGAAAATTTTTATTTACTGTAAACAGTCTGTAAATTCTGTCTTTACTTTTTGCTACACTAAATAAATAAGGAAGCAACAACTGGTTGAAACTGCGCTGTGTATTTATTAATTTTGCACCGAGGATGCATTTTATATCGCTTTTGCAATATTAACGAAGTTAAACGACGATGGATGGAGTCGTTTTATGTGAAACGAGTCTTATTTCTCATAATGAAACTTTATCTGCTCTTCTGGCTTAAATTAAATTTTTATTTGACGGAAATTGCGTCTGTAATTGCTCAATTTGTTGCAAAATTGGTGACTGCAAAATTGGCAAATGAGCCGCAAACACGCATTACTCCTAAGCTATGCTAGATTGCCAACAGTTAGGGGCAAAATGCATTAGTCCTATGCTATATATGATTGATTGCATTGAAGAGTGTTGCATATAATCACAAAATGCTTGATAATATCACATGTAGTATCCAATTTGCATGCCCAAACAGGGTGCTTCTTGGACACTATCGCAATATAGTACCCGTTCTACCAGTTGTATAAAAAAATACAAGATCACAGGCACAGAAAAGAAATAGAAGCTTCATTTTGCTTTACTTCTGAACTATGCTACCTGTATATTGCCAACAGTTAGGGGCAAAAATGCATTACTCCTAAGCTATGCTAGATTGCTAACTGTCAGGGGCAAAAATTCATTACTGCTATCATGTGCTAGATTGTCAACTGTTAGAGGCAAAAATGCATTACTAAAGTTATGCTAGATTGCTAACTGTCAGGGGCAAAATACATTACTAATGCTATGCTAGATAGCCAACTGTTAAGGGCAAAAATGCATTACTAAAGTTATGCTAGATTGCCAACTGTTAGGGGCAAAATACATTAATGCTATGCTATATTGCCAACTGTTAGGGGTTAAATGCATTACTTATGCTATGCTAAATTTCCAGCAGTTAGGGTCCAACAGTTGCTAGATTGCCAACATATAGTGGTTATGTTGCATTACTCCTATGCGTAAAATGCATCACCTAATGTTATGCCGATTTGCCTAAATTTAGGGGCTTAATGCTGGTTTTAAATTTAACTAAGGGTTGTCTTAAAAGCTACATTAACCAGGGGTCACTTAGGGTAATGTAATGAACGCAGGTTTCTTTATGGAAAAAGCTTAACTTGCTATATGGAAATTTTATTTTGGTATTTTGCCCTAGGGATAATCCCTAGAGTTCAGTTATGAAGGTGATGGGAGGTTTTGGACATTGTCGCAAAGGTGGATGGGGATCAAAATTCGGTTTAAACCACTGGACGTTATTTATGGATCGCCCCTGGTGGAAAATATATATATATATATATATATAGGAAACCCGAAGAGAATCATGCAACTCTGTTAGTCCACTATAATGCGAGAAAATCTTGTTTATGACATGTCTTGTACTCTTATATTTCTATTAAATCAATATTAGGTAGTGATAAGTAAGATAGCGCAATTGGCTTCCATAAGAAACGGCAAATATAAAACATAATGAATAAACATAGCTGCTTTAGCCAATGATTCCCACAGGAATCATTTTAATTATTTCGCAACGTTGTGGCAAATATCAAATAAGCTCAAGTCGATATAAAAACACAAATTTCACTCGACTGTAATCCGGATGGAATTTTCTACTTTGTGGTACGTGTTTTTTAAAAACATGTTTTACCATCCATCAGCATGAAATAATGTTATAACTCCAAAGCCAGCTTTCTCCAACTCCTTCTTATCTTTTTTTCTAAAAAAAAGCTAGATATGGCTATCATTATAATGCTAATGTTAGCTCATGAATACAATTCCGAGTTAAATCTTGGCAGATAAACCTGTTTTGCATTTTCATTTCACCGCGTCTTTTCCGATACGACTTTTGACAGGAAACTGCAACTGTTGCAAATAACAAAAGTCGTCCGTGTCATTGGCCTAGATTTATACCATGGATAATGTCATCATTAGCACCAACAAGATTCAAGCAGAACATGATAGAAATTCAAGACACGACTGAGGGAAATTGACTGCTTCAAGTAGTCAGCAATCATTAGAATAACAATGACTGTCTAAATAACAAAGTTTGACTTGAAATTGAAATTACAGGACCATGCTATGTAACATTTAAGGGTATACAGGGTTGTCCAGCTAATACCGACAATAGAAATATATTCCAAACAAAGAAGTTATTAAAAAATGTAAACAGATAAAAGTTATTTGTTTAAAGGGGGAAGGAGAATAATGTTTGTTCTGCCAAAATCGGACAATGCCTTCAAGGTCATTGCGATGTCAACTTTGTTTTTTTCAATACAAACTCATACATTTTATCACTGATTTGGAATCTGTGCGTTAAAAACAAGACACACTTGCTTCCAACATTATTTTCATTCGACCCAATGTGCCCACAATCCAATGTAGAAGGGTCCTAGTGGAATTGTCTAGGACATGTGGTCAAGATTAATGCAAACTGAATTCAGTGCACATTCAAGTTAAAGGTAATTCGATTCCTCATTGATTATGTAAATGCATTACTTGCAACATTCTAATTTGTTAATTGTATCCTTTTTGTAAAAAAATTACCCTGTCATATCAATGTTTTCTGCAATGCAAATTACCCCATAACTTTGCAAATATCGGTAGTATGAAAATAATGCTTGAAGCAAATGTGTCTTGTTTTAATGCACAGATTCCGAATCAGTGATAACATGTATGGGTATGTATTGAAAAAAACAAAATTGACCTTGCAAATGACCTTGAAGGCATCCTACGATTTTGGCGGAACAAACATTCTTCTTCTTCACCCTTCAAACAAATAACTTTTATCTGTTTACATTTTTTAATAACTTCTTTGTTTGGAATATATTTCTAGGGTCGGTATTAGCTGGACCGCACTGTAGATGCCCATGTACATGTACATGTATGTCTTATGTTATTCTGAAAACGTTTAAAGATTATATAAAATATTTACATTTGTCATTCATGACTGGATGATTTGATTTAAGTTGTCAGTCAATAATTTTCTCTTTATTTATAAAGTTTTGGAAAATTATATCCTACATTGGTTACCAAAAATTACAATCAATAAAATTAAATACGTTAGTTTTGGAAGATACATGTATAGTAATTTATCGATTAATATATAGTATCAAACCAATAATTGCACATGAATTTGTATTAAAAGGGTTGCATACCAGAATAGGCTTTTTAATTTTAATTATTTTTTAATTTAATTTTGGAAACTGATAGGAACAAATGAAATGTAGTAGGACCTAGCATAAATAATCTGTTATTTGTTTAAATTTTTTGTTTATGTATATGTATATTACATTTCATGAAAATATGTTTATAATTGTAGAGGTCTGGTAAACTTTACAGACATATTTCCATGAAATGGAATATACACGTACATAAACAAAAAAACATAAACATAGTTCATTGGATATTGTCTTTTTATAGCAAACCTCCATACAATGAACATCTGTCTTATGTGAACACTTTTGCCTGGTCCCATGGGTGCATGTTCACTGTACCATTTTTACAATAGCTGTACATAAAGGTAAAAGTTATTTTGATACCGAAACCATGATATCGTGTATAAAAAAAAGCTGGATTTCTGTATAACGAGAAACATGTTTGTATAAAGGCACGCAGCGCGTATAAATATTAGATGAGAGCGAAAGGTCTCTCATTGGCTAAACAGCAAAATCGATTTTAAAAATTTTGCCAATTTCCACGTTTGTCAGTTGGAAAAGCGTTTTCGTAATCGATTTAAAGCGCCTTGGATTCGCTTATCATCATTTCACGTGGAAATGAAGCCAGATTGCGATGATAATGTTATAAAACGTCAGAAGCCATCTTGGGACTCTGTTTGGAGAAAACTACATTTAAGGGGATGTATTGAATTGTTATAAAGACTTACAGTGGACTTCACTTAATAAGTTAACGGATAACCCCGTTTAATAGATTTCGGGCTCGCCAAGTCCCAGAAACTCTAATACAAATACATTAGAAAATATCCGCCTATTGGTATAAGCATTTCGCTTAATGTTATCATTAAGCCTCTCCTTCATCTAAAGGTACGGTTTGTGTGGTGCGGCTTGCGGCTTGCGATTTTGGCTAGTTTCGACTGCGGCTCAAAGCCGCCGATTGTGACGCTTTTCCATTGTAAAGCAAATCCATGCGTAGCAGACGATTTTTTACCCATTTCTTGCAGCATTAATAAAGTGGTCTAAACCTTGCTTATTTAGCTTTAAACCTTTTAAAATTCCAGATTTAGAATAAATATAACACAATTAACACAACAAAAATGTTTTAATCGGAAAATATTGGCCTAACGCAAAAAATTGCATACCAAGTGTGGCATACGATTGAGTTTCGACTGGTTCCTAGAGCAGTCACGCCGCAGCCGCAGCGCCGCACCACTGAGAACGCCTCCATAAGATGGCGTTGGCATCAGTAATTAGCGGCTTAGAGCTGACGCAGCGCCGCACCACACAAACCGTCCTTTAAAATCGTGTTCCTATCCCCTATAAAAATTGCCACTTACTACCACAAAGGGGCGCTGCACGTAACGCAGACCTTGTCCATTACTAAATGGTGGGAATAATAGGGGTACTCAAGCACGTCGTAGATATTTGTAAATCTACGGTTGTAGATTTTTTGAGGTCAGCCGCGCATGC
>JAQGCC010003463.1:0-15325 GCA_034698905.1 Xestoiulus laeticollis
TATAACAAGTAGTTTTTTTAAAAGTATGTATCAAAATTTCCCCCATAGCAAAACATGCAGTTCAGTTCCCCCTTAAACACTTGCACGTTTTATTGCTTTATGCTACAAATAATATAGCAGGGTTACAAGCAAATTTGTCTGAATGAATACAAACACTTTTTTAAAATAATTAATAGCAAGATGGAACTTATTAAAATAATTAAACTATTGCTCATCTTTGCTTATTTTGCTTATCAAATAAATTGTAAATATACGAGCATATACACTAGAACCCTGTTAAGAAGTTTTCCAAGATGTTAGAGGTTTAAGAAACAAAACTATTCACTTTTCTTATTACTGTTACGAAATTCTGGAAAACTGAAAAAGCCGGTAATTGAAAAGTTGCATTAATTTGTATATTTCAAGCAACAGACTGTTCATTTAGCATTTAGCAAAATTCCAATCGTTTTTTGGCAATATCGCTATATTAACAGGCCAATTTATTGCACGCCATCTTGATAATTCTATATATACATATATAATTTTTTCCCAAATCATTTAAATGAATACATCGATTGCGTTTTAAAAAACGAATTAATCGTGTTAAATTGCATTATAATCCACCTCTTTTGGGACTATTCAATTCAATTCAATTCCTTACCCTGCAGTTAGCATGTAGTATGACTAAATTCGACTCTGATACATGGTTTTGTTTTGGGACTATATCTATGTTGGGGAAAACATAATGGGTTTTCTAGACTGCATACCATTTATAATAGTACAATTTTACTTTATTATTATAGCTAACCAATAATTCAAATTCCTATGTGCAAAGCGAGATGGAGGCTCTGGAGCGAGAGCAAATGCAAGTGGATATGGAAGCTGCGGAATTGGAGAAACCACTTAGAAAAATAATGGAAGATGGTAAGATGCAGTGGCATGTACATACAATTTAGACTTGATGTTGGCGGTTGTTATTCACCATCTCATTAATTTTGATTTTTCAGGAAATAATAAAGCGAAGGAGGAAGAACTTATGCAGAAATGGTTCACGCTGGTGAATAAGAAGAATGCACTAATTCGAAGACAAATGCAACTGAACATCCTGTGAGTAATTAATTTACACTATTATAATTATATTGGCTTATTAATGCTTAGTTGAAATTTACCATATGTTTTCGATCGCCATCATGTGGCTAAAGGGACCATCTGTTTTATTAATTTGAATTTATTCCTGATGCAATTGACACATTCTACTCATAATTCTACTATATAATTCTCCAAAGTTTATTTAAAAAAAAGTTGTTAAACGGGCAAAACCTTTTATTAACACATTGACATGAATGATGTTTGGTCCTAGTGCTCTAGTAAACGTGCAATACAAATGCTACGGAGCATAATCGATCTACGTTGACACTATTAAATACATATTTGCATTTAAAATTTGCAATTTGTTGATAAGATCTTAATTGTATCAACGAACTCTACAAAATTTGTTAGGTAAAAATGTTCCATGAGACTGAGCTGCACAAAAAATTTCAGCACGATCTTTAGGACGTACGTGTGACATTTGGTCAAAAAGGTTGAAACAACCAAACTCCATTCATGTCATAAGAGGTTTTAAATAGACTCAAGCCGGAATTTACGTCTATATATATATTGCAGGGGGGAGGTTAATATCTGAAAGTGAAAATAAAAACCTCGGCGAAGCGAGGGACTGAGGTCAAAGTTCCTGACGAGTGTAAATTCCTACTGAGGTTTACCGTACCCCGTGCGATATGATATATATACTAGTATATACCTGGAGAATTTTTTCCTTTTGGTTGGTTTCATTTTGGTTGACCCTTGGGTATGTCTCTAAGAATTTTGGTGGCCCCGGGTGTGTCTCAGGACTTTCGGTCGACCCCGGGTATGTCTCAGCAATTTTGGTTGATCCCGGGTTTTTCTCACTAATATAAAGGCACGGAAAGAATCAAAAAAATCATGTTATGAAATTCCGACGATAAAATATGATTTAGTTAGATTATGTAATGTTATGAAGGATGCCTATGATTTTTTTAAGCTTGGTTGTTCTAAGTTGAGCAACTTCTAGTATAACAAAAATGTCAGTAGCCAATGGGGTTTATACTTGAAACGCTTATTCTCATTTACAATATAGTGGGCTCTCGATATAATGAATGCTAAGGGAATGGGACATTCGTTCGTTATACTAGTTGAGTTCTGTTTTTATATTTTTTTTTCTGACACCTAGCAGTTTTTTACATGACATAGGTTTTGCCCCAAAAGTACTTGTCTTCTATTGAACTCCAGAAATACAATTTTTGTCAAATACTAGAAAGTTGATACAATAAAGCTGATTGTAGAATGTTTTTGCAGCATTTTGAATACCTCTTACATACTTAAAATCAAAATATGGGTCTAAAATTATGGCACAACAGGACGTTCTTTCTCTTTGACCTACGACATTGAATTGCTGTTTGATATACATGCAAACAGAATCATTTAGTATTGTGGGATAGTGAAAATAGTCATGTGCAGCTTCCCATCTTATGTAGTGACCATTGCAGAAATTTTATTAACCACGCCACAGATGGCACTAGCAGTGCCATCTGTGGCATTGGCATTGAGAGAGCACTACTTAATAATACATTGTATGAGGACAGAGGCCAAAAAAATCAAATAGTCAAATGGAAAAGCTATACTGGGTAAATGCACCCTTTTTTGGTTTTCACCTTCTCCACACAACAAGGAGGACCTATTTTGCTTTTCGAAGAATTTCACAGACTGTTAGTTATGGCAAATTCACTGATTTGAATACTTTTTTGAATTTTTCCTGATAATCTTGTGCCGTTAAAGCAAAATATTTTTAATATAATTTATTCATTTTAATTTCGATACAAAAAGTATTTATTGCTGCATGATTGTTTTATTTATTGTGCTTTAATGCATTGAGTATTGGGCTCTTTATCTTATATCCCCGAATTTTACTTTCTACGGTCCTTCGGAATTATTTAAAGGTTATTTTTTCAAGGGGATCATAAACCCAAGACCAAGCCCAACAATTACCATGTTAGTTTGTATATACTAGAGATTTGGACAGTGTAATAAAAATACATGCCCCCAAGAAAATTGCCACACAATCAGCGATTTGCAGTTCACTGAGTTAATATACAATGTACATGTATTTTTTTAAAGTTTATTTGTTGTTTTTAATGGGTTTTTATAATTTGGAAGTAGTTTACTGCCTTGCTGCGAGGGGGCAGCATGTGTCCCATGATGACATTTGCACTCGACGAAGATTCAATTTAAAAAAAAATTGCTAACTTAAAAGTTTAAAAAAAAATATCACCATGGCATATTGAAAATCGCTGATCATGAGGCACTTTTTGTGCGCACGAATTTCTATTACACTAATGATGTTAGACGTAAGAATTTATAATGCATAATCATGGCTGAAACCACAATTGCATTACATTGTACTTATGTAATACATTTCTCATATAAATTTGAGATTATTACTTGCTATTTCTACATGAGCATTTGCCATGACTAGTTGATAATTTGTTAACAACTAAAGAAATACATTCTGTACTTTAAAAATACTGTGGTGTTCAATTATTATAATTATCCCAATGATGTACAAGTATTTCGTGGAATGTGAGGACCACGCAAGTAATATTGACATTACTTATTCATGGTAAAGGATTACCTGCCTGTTTTACCTTACTTCTTAAATGTAACTAAATCTTTACTGGAATTTCCATGAACCATTATTAGCTAATATTTGATGGAGACGGATTTTCTCTTATCCCTGTGGAATTTAGAAGGTAGAGATCCTGTGTTTGCCAACTCTGCCAAACTTCTGTAATTCTCATTGACTAGCACATAATGACGTTATGATAAATTTGAACGCAGGCAGTAAAAAAGGCGATGACATGCATACATCTGTTTGTATGGACCCATTACGATAAAAGCTATTTTATATTGGGATTAAAATTTCACATTCAATATGTTCCGTTTCAGCCTTTTACCCAACATCTCCACCTCCCTGGGTCCTGCCACTGGGACTTAAGCCCGATTCCCAATAGGACTTAGAAATCTGTTGATGGACGGACAGCAAAGTTCATACATACATTTGGTTTGACCAAACTATTTCAGCCCATACATCGTGATTCAGATCCCCCTTTCTCTATTATTTCGTGCATGCAACCTCAATGGGCCAGGGGCCCTCGTGCGGTGTCCCCACTTTTCGTTCAGTGGGCATAATGGGAAGGATTAGTCTGTATTAACTGGCGGCTGTTGCAATGGGGCATGGAGGGGGCGGGGGGACTTTTGCCTACTTCTTCATCTCCCCCCCCCCCCTCCTTCTGTTGAAGCCTTCATGACATCTGGGGGAGGTGAGCTCAACTCTTGAGCAGATGAGCACTGCCTTCAAACGTTTTTGTGAATGTTGATAGTATTGTATCCAGCATTGGCTCGTTGTAAATTTCTGAAATTTAACCATTGTTAAACAACATATACAACCTTTTAATTCCTCGTTTTTGGAAACTGTCCCTGTATTGATCTGATCTTTACTTTTGGAAATTGAGTGAATTGAGCACATTCACAGATAGTGAGAGTAAATATTTTGATAACAAAATACATTAATTTGCAAGCAGGGGTTAACTTTAGAATAGCCATGTCCATTTGTTGTTTGATAAACATCGCGGGTATTATGTCACTTGTCGAGGCCATATATAACATGACCTGATATTTTACATCCAGTTTGATCATTTTGAAGTTAGTTTTTTTTTCACCGTTACACCTGATTCTCACCGATGTTGATGTAGATCAACTAACGTGGATTAGGTCAAACTTTCGAGTGTTAATTCGCACCTCCGAACTCAGTTAAACTGGTCACGTGACCATAGTATACACCATTTCAGTGTACATTTCAAGATGGAAGACAATATACACACAATATAAGTGTAGCCACTTTGAAACGAGGTGCAGACGACAAAAAGACGTGATACACATCAAGTGGAGCAGACAACTTGATTGGATTCGCGCAACTCGATCAAGACTTGATCCAAATCAGTGCACTTGATTTGGTCGGTGTGAATAAGGTGTAATTTGAGGTATGGGCGTGATGGGAATAAATCCTAAACGTTTGTTAATGTAGCCAAGGATTTAAAATTCAAAATGTGACTACATCTTATATAGGGGAATTTTTCATCTTAACAACTACTACATGACGAATGTGGATTGGTAACGTTTGTTATTATAAAAAGCAAATTTAATACGAAATTCATACATGTGTAGTTTGTATAGGCAATTATAGGTGAGTTTAACGCCCAAGTTTTCATAAGGTATTCAAGGATTTAGTAGGGGTACTCAACAGATGCCACAAATTTCGCACATGTGCTCAGATAGCCTCTGTGCAATGACCTCAAGAATTAAGTGTCCAGAATTCGAATTCTGATTGATTGGAATTGACATAATGGCCAATCCCAATGTCAACATTTTGTGACGTCATTGCAGAGGCTATATGAGCACATGTGCGACGTTTTTGGCGCCTTCTATTCGAGTACTCCTAATGTGAGAAACTCGTTCATACAATGTTTGTGTCCTGCATAATAATAAACCATAAGACATTAGCCGTTGCTTACAATTGAACATTTCAAAACGGATATTTATCAGATCAATGTGTGCTCGATCTTTGGATCTGCCCATAGCACACCTTGATAAAAAATACTTTAAATCACCAAGCCATTGTGCAATTGCTGTACATTAGAACTCTGTTTCACTTTTATAATGGTAGAACTTGAGGCAGTTACATTCTTCTCAAAACTTGTAGCATCCAATACTGCATGGTGTGGCAGTATTCGAAAACCTATAGAGCTCGTAAAGCAAACCTTTGTTTTTATAGCAGGTGAATACTTTAAATTTATTTATTTATTAGTAATTAAACACTCAAAGAGTACTTGGGTAAGCCAATCTTTGGGATCACTAATCACAAAAGGGACTACCTAATGAGCACTCATGGGAACGTGCAATGTTTCAGTTAAAAGTTTGCAACATATTGTAACGTGTTGCAAACTATAGTGTTGACCAATTTATGATGTCTCTTAACGCTATCTCGTTACCTTTAATTTCAGCTTGCATCTAGCGATTTTCGAAAATTGCAAAGTATACATAGAATACAGATATTTTGGTCACGATTTTACTAATTGTACTAATGGTATTACGAACCCCATGCATCGTTGTTTAATTAATCACCTGCTATAAAAACAAAGGTTTGCTTTACGAGCTCTATAGGTTTTCGAATACTTCCACACCATGCAGTATTGGATGCCACAAGTTTACCTTTAATTTCAGCTTGCATCTAGCGATTTTTGAAAATTGCAAAGTATACATAGAATACAGATATTTTGGTCACGATTTTGCTAATTCTACTAATGGTCTTACGAACACCTTGCATCGTTGTTTAATTAATCACCTGCTATAAAAACAAAGGTTTGCTTTACGAGCTCTATAGGTTTTCGAATACTTCCACACCATGCAGTATTGGATGCCACAAGTTTTGAGAAGAATGTAACTGCCTCAAGTATACATGTATACATAGTGATAAAGTTTCAAGAAATGGGTGGGCAGAGAGTTTGGGGGGGGGGGCGTAGGGCACGGCCAGACTCCACCGTTGCATGTCGGGACCGAGGATTAAAACCCCCTTTGAAGGTGGTAGCTCCGGTGAAAGGCAAGCCAGGGTTCGACTAATCCTCCGAGAGGATTAATTTTTTTTTGTTGCTGGTTCGGGGGTTTCGCCTTGGCTCCCCCATCAGTCGCATTTTTTGGACCGTTTTCTGCGCAGAGCCCATCTGTTGGCCGTTTCAATGCAAAGTGTAGGCCCTAAGAAAATGGGGGTTTATAAGGTCAGAGGACGCGGATTAAATCTTTTCCAATCCATCGAGCTCCCTTTTTCGGGATGATGCACTCGGGCGTTGTTTGCGCCAATAGTGGCGTGTTTGCAACATGCAGGACACATGAAAAGGCCATGGTGGCACCCATGTTTCCTTCGCGCTCCATTGACGAGCATTGTCTGCGATGCAACGAGTGGTTGCAACAACGCCAGCTTTTTAAGCCCACCGCTTTTTGGGACTTAAGCCCATGGCCAAATTTATGGAGTCGTGGAGCCGAGGACCCTCCTCACGTCATCCCATGGCGACCTTTGAACCCAACTCTTGGGAAAAGGATCGGCGCCAATCGATTAGCGCCGACATTTCGCTGTGAAATGCCAATACTCGACCCTGGCCCGTGAACACTCTTGAACACGGGCTTCCATGACTGCGATAATTTGAACCGTGTCTAATGTTGTCTTGTCATCCATGTTTGTGGCATCGATTGGAAAAAACATGATTGTTTCATGTAAAACTAATTGAGAAGAAACTAAATGAATGTCTTGATGAGCAATTCTGCAATCACGCAGACAAAGAAGGTTCTGAAGAAAATGATTCATAGCATGGTGTATATTGAAGATAAACACTTCAAACAAATGACAAGCCATATGTCTAAAACTGACTCAGTTGTTGCGAGAGAAAGTACTATGCTAATCTCAGTCTGATAGAACCATGGCTCTCATTTCACTTTTCGTTTTCAAAAGGATAATAGCAGTTGAGACGTGTAAAAAAATATAAAATAGAACCTCTTAGACCACATAGACAGAAAAATACATGTCTTATTTCCTTTGCTACTTTCTTAATTTCATAAATCTGAGTTAACCATTTATAAACAAGACATTCATCTTGCATGATTCTTTCAAACATGAGCCAATATTGAGAATCGGTCCTCAATTTCTCTTAAATTTGATTCGTTTATCTCAGATATATACTAAAAAGTTGGTTCGTGTTCCTTGATTTTAAAATAAAACGGACAAGAGATGCTGAAACAAAATATCGAATCTTCCTGAAGTTTGTATTGAACGATTCATAAACTTTATGCACTCTTTAGCATTATTATAAGACATTGATTCTGGAATTTTGTTGGGATCATTTTGCGATACACTTTAATATTTTCAAATCTGTGTTTTTCAAAATACCATTCGCCCAGATGTTATTTTTGTACTTGAACCACAAGTTTGGTAACTTGGTCCTTCAGAGCTACTGGTATATAGCATAACAGATCCAACAACAAAGTTAGAGGTTGATGCACTTTTGAGCGAGGACTTGATTTAAGAGGTTTATTTCGGTTTTTTAGTGGTTCTTTCATTTGGGCGAATAAGGACGAGGTGAAGATTGCCGTAATTGCGTCCTTGTAACGTGTCTTGCACGTGTCAACCCGGTTTTCCAAGTGACAACATAATGTGCACGAATCTTCAGAATTGCACGCTACGGGACTCTCGCTCACACCAAGAATGTGCACTTTGCATGATCCGTGTTGTGACCTCCCACTACCCACGGAGATTATTATGAATTTTGTCATAAGCCATGTACATCATCCTCCCGCTGCCCCATGGCCGAACAGGTTCCACAGGGCTCCGAACTTTGGATCTTCCAGGCGCGAAATCCGATGCACCCCGTTGTAAAGTTTTGGCGTCTGCGGCCCCTAAGCCTCTTAAGAGGCATATCTAAGCTAGGCTTAACTCTTAAAAAAGGCTGCTGCTTTTGAAAACTAATAAGGCTTAGCGGATCGGATGGTTGGCCCCTGCCGGATTCGTTCCGGAATGGCCTAATTCGTCGGGAGGCGCGGAAATGTGAGCCACGCGCCCGCATATACCTTTTGAACCCCGGGTCTTAATCAGGCCTATCATTACCGTAAGCCCAGATCAGCCGCTTCTAAGCGGGGCTAAGTCGCCGATTGAACAGTTTGTAGAGCGTTTAAGAAGCAATCGGGACAGGCAAAGGGCACGCGAGCCAACACTCGACATTCAAGAATTGCCTGGATTGGATAATACACCCCGTCCTCAAAAGTTGAATTAAGAGGTATTATGAATGAGCAAAGCGTTTAATTCGATTATAGGAGACTTATACCACGGAGAGCGCCAAAACACTACCATGGGTTAATCTTGGGGCAAACGTCAAGCCTGCCGTGGAGTGAAGGTGTTTGGCGGTGCATGTACTGGTATACATGTAGTGGTATACGCTTGGTATTATTAAGGGCTATCACCAGGTTATAACATGTACAATTCGAAGTCTATATACATCGACTTGTAACTTTTAAGCAACAATGCATGGGAGCAGTGCCGGATTTACCATATAGGCAAACTAAGCACTGCCTAGGGGCCCCCACAAAATTGTAGAAAAATTGAAAAATTGTAAAAAGAACTTGTAATAAATGTACTGCTCTTTTGTTTGCCATATGCGCAATCCCTTTAATAAAAAAAATTAAGCATGCATTCCGAATTAAGCCAGCCCCCACAGTGCTTAATATACGGTGCTGCATGGGATATAATAAATATGCATGTATTAGGATTATACTCAACGAAAACTATATCGCCCTACATATACTGATAATACTGAAGAGTTTTGTTCGATTGGTATACAGTGAAACCTGCGAATAAGAGCCCTCCATATATAATGTACTACTTGGGAGTAGCGCACCCTCACAGTCGGCACGGATCGATTTTATAGAACAAACTACCTCTACATAACGTATTCCCTGCGAAACGCGACTTGCGCACTGGTTTATTGGGACAAAATCATTTTAGCTGAACATTCATATAGCACATCCCCCCCAAGTAGCTCACCCCACGGTTCGGTCTCAATGGGGTGCGCTATTCACAGGTTTCACTGTATGCTATAGATTGCGTGCATTTTAAGATCCGTGGTGTTGGTTCATTGCCCCGTGATCTTCATGATTATAGTGTTCAACATATATCTGCAGCAGACTGAAAGAATGCTATCAATCCATACATCAACACATTATAATGTCACATTTGATACTGCGTTTGCTGGTTGATTAGCCAATGAGCCGTGTATACATGGTGGGGCATATGTCTGGGCCTCTCAAATATCTTTACCACCTCAGGCTCTATAGATGAAATGTGCTTACATCAGTGAATAGGATTTGATGTGAGGACCCCAGAAGCCATGTCAAACATTACATTGCACATTACGGCGCATGCAATTTTAAACACTTAACCGTAGGAGATAGAGCAAATTCTCGAATTAGAAAGTTGGTCAGCGTTGCATAATTAGTGCAATAATAGTGCTTGTGACATTTATTATTGCTCGTATTTCTGACAACGTAACTGGTTTTTGGCTGATGTGTGCATCCTTGCATGGCATCTATGCAAGGCAGGAAAGCCACCTCCAAGTCGTCAGGGGTTGAATGCATTAAATCATGTCCTGCTTTGGACGTCTAATGCAACCGTTGTGAACCATTTAATCATTCATTTTAATCATTCATTGAACCATTCATTTAATCTATTTAATGGGGAATGATTACTAGTAAACATTACATTTCAATTGAGCTTTCCTGCCTTTCTTGGATGTTATGCAAAGTTGCACATATTAACCAAAAGCCAGGTACGTTGCTAGATGTGCGAGCAATAATAAATGTCACAAGCATTATTATTGCACTAATTATGCAACGCTGACCAACTTTCTAATTCGAGGATTTGCTCTATCTCTTACGGTTAATCAGTTTAAAATCGCTTGTGCTATGAAATTGACGTGCAGTGTAATGCTTGACAATGCTTCTGGGGTCCTCACATCCTATACACTGATGTAAGTACATTTTAACTATTGCCAGAGGTGGTAAAGATATTTGAGAGGCCCAGACAAATGCCCCTAACTGTATATCATGTACATTACGATCGTGGTTCAATTCATTAGAAAAATATGCGGTCTATATATACGCCTGCCATTACTGCATCGAATGCATACTAGAATTCTCGGTTGTAATCAGATATATCATTCCATGTTTCTGGTCGACACTCTCATACAGCCTTTTTATAGGGACATCCATTTTGAATGTCTTTTTGCAATTATATATAGACTGTAAGATGAATGTCATTGAAGTTTGACATAGGCCTACATGTACAGTGCATTCTCAGTAATCCGACACCGTCAAAAAAGTGTCGGATTAGTGAATGTTTTGGATTATCACAGGGCCGGTTATCAAGGATGCAATGCTTATTGCATCCCATTTACTAATAGGCACCCCAGTTAACAGTCAACCATGAGCAGTTATTGTTGTACACGAGAGTAATATTGAATTGTCACTGTTGCTGGATGTGATGATGGCATGCATTAAAATATTAATTACTACGGTACTGAATTCATGTGTAAATGATATGCGTCATCGTTTTAAATTTAACAACTCCAAACTAGTTTTCACTTTTGCTGGAAATTTCCGGGAAATTGGATAGACCTGAAATAGTCAGAGAATGGTGATTTTATCTTGGTAAAATTCATGAAAATTACATACAAAGATTTGTTCTCACATAGTCTATACTGTTATTATTTATCAGAAAAGTTGAAAGAGGTCACACTCAGATAGAAACCCTGCTTGAATAGAAATAAGGAATTCCCATTTTCACATAATTTATAATGTGTTGTATCTATAAAGCTAACGTTTTCTTACTAGCTCCTAATTAAAAATGTATTTTACTTGCAGTAGTTAATACGCGTTTTGACTCAGATATTTATTATACAAGGAGAAACTTTAATAATATATACATTATACTGTATATATATAGATTATATACATAGATTCTATGTATATACAATGTACATGTACAGTTTGTGTGATACCGAGATGAAGTAGAGGTGACCACCGTGGTTGTAAATCGCAATTTAAAACAGCCTCTTTGAGGGAAAATTGTTTGAAAAACTGAAAAAAGCCAGGGAATTTAACTTCAGTTTTGTATTGCAATCTTTAACTTGTTTCTGTGAGATTTCTTTAAAACAAAATATGACATTTTTCCTATACAATTTATTAAATATACATATAAAAATAATCTATGTGTCTGTAACTAAATATCATATAAATTGAATATATTTATATGAAGTTGGCACTACAAGATGGACTTATGCTATTAAATTTAAATTATGCATATCCTATGTGAAATGCACTCCCTGAAATTAAAATTGGCGCTCCATTTTGCGAACGGGCCTCAAACACGTTGTTCCACTTTCTGTCAAAGGATGGCGTTGTAACACTGTTGCTTTAACATCGCTATTGATCCAAGATGAATATACATGTACATGTATATACTGCCATGACTTTTCTTTTATGTTGTTTTTCGCCACATGTAACTAAGCATTTGCTTTATTTGTTTAAATAAAATGCATTTAATTTAAGCATGACATATAACAATTGCGGTTAGTGAAATTCACAAAAAGTATCCATTGGTTGCGTTCACCATATACAGTACATTCAGCTTATTATATACATGTATATAGGAAATGTTAAAAATGTCTACCCGCATTTCTAAGCCTATAGGGCATGCTCCTCTGTAAGCCCTAACATTTACTCTCATGATTCCGGCTTGAAATCAATTTTGTTCTGACCGAGGGGCCGTTTTATAGACTATTGTTTTTGTACATTTACTTTCAATGATTTTTACTCTGTAGGTATACATCGTAGTTTGTTTAAGAAATGGTCTATCCCTAAAGCTTATTCTTGTTGTAGGGCTGTATTTCTAGAGGCTTATGTGCAATAGTCACATTGGGCAGATTTTTATGATAGAAAGGAAAATTAGTCGAATGATTTTCATGGGTGAGATTGTTGCACCTGATTCACACCGACGTTGATGTAGATTAACTGATGTGGATCAAGCAAAACTTTTGTGTGTTAATTCACACCGCCGAACTCAGTTAAACTGGTCACATTTACATTTCAAGATGTAGGGCAACATATACACACTATAAAAGTGAAGCCACTTTGAACCACACAATACAATTAAATTTAATATTCTATTTATAGTTTAATTTATTAACTTACTGTTACTTAATATTTAATTTTAATTACTCACAGTGTTGTTGTTTAAAAAGATCGAAAAAAAAAAATGAAGAATAAAATTCAAAAATTTAAACTGAAGCATGTGCAATTCATAATGCACATGTCATTATCCTTGTGCGTGCCAATTGCCTTGCCCATGTTACAGACTTGATCCACATCAAGTGGAGCAGACAACTTGATTGGATTCGCGCGAACTCGATCAAGACTTGATTTACATCAGTGCATTTGATTTGGTCGGTGTGAATAGAGTGGTATTAATTTTACATAAAAAAAAATTCATTGTTGAACTGTTTGCTGAGGGAAAATCTCAATAAAATAGCATTCTGGAACATTATTCAGATGAAGGTGTTGTACATGCAGCAATTACTAGCTTGATTCTGAAAATGATGGTATATTTAATGTGGTACAAGTATATGCTTTTAAGCTAAATGCATCTGTTATATTGCATAATGCGTAAAGTCAACTAAATTAAAATATATTATTTCACATACAGTTAACGACGATTAACTGACGATGTTCATTGAAGGTTCTTTTGATGTTGGCAATTTCCTAATTTATACTATTTCAGAACTTTAAGCGTTGTCTGCAGTTATGTTGTTTTATTAGTGACTGAACATGTCGCTATATCCTATTGCAATGTTATCCAAAAAATACATTATACGTAGCATGCATGTATGAGTATACTGTAATTTGGATATGTAGCCTATATTAATGTATACTTGCCATGTAGTCACCAACCCTTTTGAGCAAGACACTTTGCTTTATTTTAATCCCACAAAATTATTAAAAGCATCATCTTTTCAAAGCAAAAAAATGAACTATACACTGCATACTATATACATATACAGTAGTTGTCACATACATTATATAGTTGCGATACAGGGCTCCTATTGCTGCCTTTGCCTATAATTCTGACATATGCAGTTTTGCTTATCGAGTGATCATGCATGGCATGCTTCTGTTTTACCTTTAAATTCAATTATAAATATGTAAATTCAATTCAATTCGTTGCCCTAGCTGCAGTCAGCATGTAAATGACTTGAACCTGTGATTGGTTATATAAGCCATCGTTGCCTGCATGCACGAGTTTGATTTGTCTTTAATGGCTTATCTTGTTAACGTTCAGTATTGTCTATGATATTTTTTGAGAATTTTAAAGTAAATCAACTGGTGATCCTTCTGATTTTAAAATTGAGCATAATCAATTCGGGAATTCTTGCATGATACAACATGCATAATCAGTTTAGAATTTACGGTGCATGCATGCATGCGGTGGCCATTATTCGGTTCTACGATGCCATGTAGGCCTACGGTATATAGGAATACTGCAAAGAGCAAATGTAGAAGTGCTGTATTTTCAGTGGCCTGCGGCATGCGGTATCGCTTGTATGCATGGTGCATTGGTTTGAAAAGGTCTTTAGTTTTCTATTTTCTTTCTGCTTGCAGACTAGAGGCGTGGGAAGCCTTAGGGCTGCCATGTTTGTTTCTTCTTTACGGTCTCCCCTCAAGGGTTACATCATTTGTCAATTTGGTTGCCAATTTCATTAGCTAGATATACATTACACGCTGCCTGACTGAGAGTGCCTGCACTAAACAAACAAGGCTTTTAACACTTGCGGTGGATCCATGGGAAAAGCGAAGCAGGGACGAGGGATGTGGATACAGATGCAAGTACAGGGTGAATCTCTAAGGTCATCGTGAATGCGATATCCTCTTGCTCGACAGATTAACGAGGAACAAGGGATATACGATTTTTGTAGCATGCATGGGTTGCGTGAACCGGCACCTTTGACTTGTCATGGTTCGTAGACATGTCCATGATTTTACGTGAAGGAAAATTTAGTATTTAGCTTAATTCTTCTTATATCTTCATTTTGGTTATCATCAAGGCGGTGGTTATAGTGAGTTTTATTTTCAGCATTGAAACTATACATGAAAATACTATGTTGTTGAGAGTGGCCAATCATGCAGTCGTCGAGAAAATATAGGATTTTTAGCATGCACTTAAGAAAAGTCGGGAATTATTCTTGAAAATCATATTAAAAGACCATGCAGTATATATTGAACGGGAATTTCTGCATGGGCCGTGCCATGAAAAAATCTAAATTAGTATAGGCTATATAATTCAGTCTCGCTAATCCAACCCTGTAATAACCTGAAACACGCAATAATCTGACAGTTTTTGACAGCTAGTGAGACAACTAAATTTTGCTCAAATTGTTTCGAAATTTCCGGTTTGAATGCAAGTGAGAGTGTTTGAAAAGTGCTTAATGTTACAAAGCAAAAGAGATACAGCATTACAGCTTTTTTAAGCCAAATAAAATATATACATATACAGTGCCCGCCGCTTATAAGGATCACGTTGGGGCCGAGCATTTTGATCCTTATATAAGGCGGATCCATATAT
>JAQGCC010003464.1:0-15323 GCA_034698905.1 Xestoiulus laeticollis
TTAATTGATTTATGAATGATTTTCATGATTTTTATAATCTTATTTAGAGTTGTTGTGATGTGGTGTGATCATATTGTTGGATTTTTTTTTATGTAATTAAAGATGGTGTTTTGTGTATACATCGTCTTGAGACAACGCTAATTAAGAATATGAAAATCGTGTGAAATCCGAGTTCATAAAAGATAATTAAATACCTTAAAGTGGAATTACTGGAAATTAAGTCCACATCAAGGAAATAGTTTCATAAAACACGAAACTCAAAACATTTTATGACAAAAATGTTTCAAGATCTATCTGGCGCATCATGTTTCATAAAACAAGGTGTCCAAACCAGTGCAACACAATTGAAACATTTCATGAAGCAGTTTCAAGTTTCATGGAAATGTTTCCTTAATGTGGACTAGGCATAAAACAAAGATCACAAGCCAGAAACAGCAGACAACTGCACATGCGCTGATGACCTGAAACATTTTTTCCTTTGAAGTGGACCAACACCTTGTGGAAACACGAAATATTTCACAAAACTTGTTTCAAGTTTCACGTTTCATTAAATGTTTACTTTGTGTGGACTAGGTATTAGATTACCGGAAGTAAGATAAAGAAAAAACCGGTTTTTTAAAAAGCAAACAAGAAGCTGGACAGTAGAAGAAATGTGAGTCAGGGGTGAGAACACCAGCATTTTCCCTACCAATTTCAATAGTACGAGAAAAGCGGCTAATATCGGAGGCACCGCCTGTGCACTTAGCCCAAATGGCAACAGCATTTGAACAATAAATCTAATCTATAATGGCGCACTGTGGTTTCAAGGTTTTATTATTTTGGCAACAAGCTTTTCCCTTCGCAACTTCAACGTTTCGCTCTTACGCTCTTTTCCCAACGGCATCGTTTTGCCACGTTAATTTTCATTCAAATCTTTCTGGCGTAAAACTAAAATTGAAATCCAATAAGACAATCGTGCGTGCATTTTTTCCTCTGTTATAATCAGAGAAAAGGCCCGCAAGAGGCTCCGTAATTGGGCCTTGTTCAAAGGTTTAGCTTAGGAAAGGTTTAGTCGCAGCCTCCACTAAGCTTTAAGTAAGAACGAAATTAGGAATTCCCAGATTGGTGATATACTAACCCAGATTTAACTCGATGACTTTCAATTAATACATGTATAAGCTGCTACGTATATTATTTAGCATTATCTGACACTAGCTTTCCCTCAACAATCATAAAGACATGTCAGCAACAGTTTGTGGCTTAATGGATATGAAATAAATGCCATATATGAACACAAAAATTTAAATCCAGACCTTGCATATCAAACTTATCTAATAAACCTTATATGGTCCAAAATGTTATTCAGAGGCTTCTATAAGTTGCCTTAAGGTTTCCAGAAACTTCTAAAGTATTAAAAAAGTCATTAAATTTAAATTCCTGTTTTTGAAAACTCACTTAGAGAATATTCTTAGAAACCTTATATGGTCCAAAATGTTATACTAAGGCTGCTATAAGTAGCCTTAAGGTTTCCAGACGCTACTAAAGTATTAAGAAAGTCATATTAAATTCAAACTCCAGTTTATGAAAACCTTGTGTTTTTGAAAACTCACTAAATGAATATTCTTCACCTAAACTAATACTTTTTACCAGAAATCTACTTTAGTAAGCTTTAGTGTAAGTCAATAATATCATAAAATTCTAGTATGTTTTCAAATATAATATAGTTTTTTATTAACAAATATTGGGTTATAGTTGCAAATCATGAGTCTTGATATTAATACTATAATTTAAATTCATCCTTTATTTTAATGATGTACTGTTGCATAAAATTGCAATTTATACATCATTATTTTTGGTTATTAGAACCATAATTGGTGTATATAAGTACATATAATATCAGAGGTTATTACTAAGGTGTATAGCCATTACTGATTTCCAAACGATGGTCTACAGACCTCAAATTGAGAAAACCTTCATTTTTTCTTCCATTTATTTTAATTTTCTAAAACCACTAATTTTTAAAGTTGATAGAGCCTGACATTAGCCTACATGTATTGCATAGTTTGAATTTAACAACTTTTCTTGGATTTGGCAAATGGGATGAATTAAATGTGATCTGTAGTGTAATTTGTTTTAAACTTTCGGCCTGCAGATTAATAAGTCCCTAACTATATCATTAAACATTTATGAAACCTAACTAATGTATTTATACCAGTAGTATATCCCAATTAAGTTATGAATACATATGATAAACATGTTTTGCATAATGAATCTTCACCGGTTACAATCTTATCCAATACATCCGTACCTATCGCATGTACAGGTATCGCGTTAAAAATATGTAAAACTTGACGTAAATTTAATAACAACTCTTTAAAATAACATAACAACTAAATTACATCCATGAAGGATATCTAGTCTAGTCCAATATTGTTGAAAAGGTCAACAATAACTAAAAATAAAAGTTACGGAAGCGGGACGTACGCAAATATATAGTCGCTATATATCAAGGCGACAAACGCGTATATGAAGAACCCCGTATTTCCTTATTAGCAATAAAAAAAAGTAAAAGAAACAAAATCGACTAGTCTGTAGTGTATTTCTGGCAAATCCAAAAACGTTTGGGCAGGATTTCTTTTTTATTCTGTTTTATGATGTGGTCTCGGGAGGACGTGTCCAAACGTGAGTTTGACGACTCCATCCTTGCACCAGGCCTGACAAACGAGCAACCATTAAACTAGCCAAGAGCCATTGGAGGACATGGTCCAGTGGTTTCATGGTCAGTGTCAGAAGCGACTGACCAATGAAACATTTGTTCCACCATTCGCCCCTTGTGTGGATGCTAGCGCTCGTAAAAACGAAGATGCCTCTTTTTTCCAGTACCGCAAACACAATTCTGGCAATTTGGTGAATGAAAATAGGACAAGCATCACTTCCCCCTCACCGGCCAAGGTGAATGTCCCTCTTGGACCAATTGGCCGACGAAAATTACATTTCTGACGAGTGTCCCTTAAGGACGGCAATCATTGCTAACACACGTGCTTTGCGGGGAAGCCATCTTGTAGGAGACGAAGCTTAACTTTTAGGACATTTCGTGACATTTTGCCAAATAAGCGACGGAATTCATGGAGGTGGAAAGGTTGAGGGATCCAGGGGGAATAAAGACAAGGGGCCAAAACAATGACATAGAGAATACGGGAGATTCGCGAGCGTGTTAACATGTAAAACACGAACTTCGATATATGATAAATTTTCAACGGAAAGTTTTTGGCATGCACGTAGTTTTTCCTTATGAAAACATGGGATATTGTAAATTAAATTGTATAAATATGTGTGGTTTGGTAAAGTTTTACAAAAGTACATTTTTGAACCTCTAATGACCTTAATGTGACCCCTCTAGTTTAAAATCTTAAACACGTCATTTCAAAAATTCAATTTGCCAACTTTTCTGAATTTTTTTCATTATCCCTTTCATGTTTGATTTCTCTTAAGCATATAAACAAAACATTAATAAGAATATTTACATGGAAAAGTTAATATTTTGGTGAAATTGATAGTTTGTATCACATTTGCATTTTTTAGTCTTCATGCTAAATAACTGAAGCATTTTATGAAAAGCAATTTTAGTAAGTTAATGATTTCAAATATTCCATCATTATTTATAATTCTCGTACATGTTTTAAAGCATTTGGAGGTCAACTAGATTCCATGTTGTCATCATATTCAAAAGAGTAACACATTTAGGTATATTTTGATTGTTATATATCAAATGAATTGAAATATTCATTTAACTTGTGTTTAATATAAGTTGTAATAATTTTACAGTTTCTTAATATATATTTTATTTAAAATTTATTAACTTTTAATCTAAAAATGCTGATGTAAATCACAAAATAAACACACATATTACATGATAAATGGTATAAACCAAACAGGATATTCAGGATAATTTGCAATTGTACAGCAATACAGTAAAATACTCAAACAATCAGATTATCATTATTAAATTCAGAAAAAGTTATACTCCAGAAAGTCCATTATGTTTTATAAACACTGTTGAAAATTTCATACTTACAAGATTTTTTTAATATAAAAAGACTTTATAAACAGCCTTTTGGTGTAAATTTAGAGATGCTGTTGAATTTTATGGTTCAACTTCCAAACAGTTTTAGTTTTCCTATCTTTCTACAAACAGGTCAATAGACTTTGTAATGAATGCTAATAAGTCGTGATCCAGTGGTCAGTCCAGCTTAATCCACTCTGGACCCTTGAAATTTCATCTCTTTTCCAGCAAGAAAAGTCCACCAAAATTGCTTTCTAAATGAAAGTGGATCCTCAATAAAAGTAGCCTCAGAGTCCTCTTCTAATTTTAAACCGAATGCATTTTACGAGCACTTTGACACCCCTTTAGCAAAATATACAACCGTTTTGGATGTTTGGCTCTACAATCTCGTCGTGGACTAATGACCAATGGGCGCCCCCTATCGTCCGAAACCTTGTAAATGCCTCTTAAAAGTGGTTTTGCAAGGTCGTTAATTGTTCCTAAGTGAGCTTAGAAAGAAAACCAGACGACCATCTTTAATGAATCTCAGTGAATAATCAACACTCTTCATGATTATTCGATTGGCAATGGACCAAAATGAAGCAAAAATCCTATCGGAATCCTCCTATTAACGAAAACAACATTTTTTTTTTGGTAATTGGTGGAATCTGTTGTCCCTTTTGTTTATGACATGTACCTGAACACTAAGAGTTCATTACATGGAAAATAATATACTGCAATCGATAAAAGAGGAAACAATGCTGATATCATACCAAAAGTTTTACAAAGTTGAAAATCAAAATACAAAAAAACTCACAAAACAGACCACATTTTTCGTAAAAACTACGATAATGGAACGTTTTCTTACGATTTACGATTTAATTACAGTGAAACCTGTGAAAAGCGCTTTCCATCGAGACCGAACCATGGGGTAAGTTACTTTAAGGGATGTGCTTATATAAAGATTTAGCTAAAGTGATGACCGTAATGAATAGGATATTATTATCCTAATGAAGATGACAAATATATATATTGCAATTTTAAATAGTTTTTAACATAAAAACCGAAAAATACATATAGAAAACAAACATATGCTCGTATACAGCTGCATCTATGTATATGTAGTCATTTTTACTTTATATTGGGTGTACATGTATTTATCTAAATACCTTTTCTAAATGGTAAATATGCATTCACTATGCTAATGTAATTTATTTGACATTTATCGCTCTCATTTTGGGATTTCCCAGTGGGTGAAATTTTATTGTTGCATGTTTTGGCGTACGCACTTCGCAGGTAAAACCGTGATTTTGTCCCAAGAAACCAGTGCGCATGTCGCGTTTTGAAGATATTGCGCTAAATAAAGGTAGTTTGTTCTATAAAATCGATCCTTGCCAACTACGATAGTCAGCTAGGGAAATTGTATAGATCTGGAATAGTCAGGGAAATTCTATAGACCTGGAATAGTCAGGGAAATTTTACAGATTTAAATTAGTCAGGGAAATTGAATAGATTTGGTATAGTCAGGGAAATTGGATAGATCTGGAATAGTCAGTATAATTGTATAGATCTGGTATAGTCAGGGAAATTGGATAGATCTGGAATAGTCAGGAAAATTGGATAGTTTTGGAATAGTCAGGGATATTAGATAGATCTGAAATAATCAGGAAAATTTGATAGATTTGGAATAGTCAGGGATATTGCATAGATCTGGAATAGTCAGGATAATTATTTAGATTTGGAATAGCCAGGGAAATTGTATAGATCTGGAATAGTTAGGAAAATTGGTTAGATCTGGAATAGTCAGGGAAATTGTATAAATCTGAAATATCCATGGAAATTGGATAGATCTGGAATAGTCAGGATAATTGTATAGATCTGGTATAGTCAGGGAAATTGTATAGATCTGGAATAGTAAGAGAAATTATCATAATTTTCAACGGAAATAATGATAAGGAAAAGTTTAAAATACAGGTAAGGGATAGCAGTAGAAAACTTCAGTTTGGTTTGTCATGGGGTTTGAAAATATAATTTTATTGAGTGAAAGTCAAAATTTACAAACCGAATATTATAGTTAACAAACACCTTGCATTTCTCAAGTTCCCCTTCAAATTCTCAACTCAATTTTTAAAAAAAGAGAAAAAAAACCGTAGAAATTCAATTTGTAAAACTCAATTTAATCAATTCTGTTTTATTTATACGATGAAAATGAGTTTGTTATGGCTTCTGATAGCATTAGTGGTGTTGAAAATCTATCTTTTCTAATGCTAATAAGCGTCTGAGAAAGCATACATGGACGTGCTAGGAGTGTTCAATGGCTGCCTTTGACATGGAAGTGGTTTTTTTTGGCAATGTTATAAAAAAAAACGAGAGAAGCCTCGTATAGATATCTGCACATTTCATCGCATTTAATTGGACATATAAAGAGCTGAGATTTTTACAAGCATTGATCAAGTGGGTATGCATAGCACGATCTTATTCCCTTCTCTTTTATGTAGAAATGGTATCCAGAAGATAGAAAGCTATTGTTTCCAGCAGGGTTCAATAGGCTCCCAATGCTATTCGAGTGCAACAGTGATCCCAGGGTGAGGGGCAGGGGTCCATAAAACAGGGGGAAATGGTGTCAGGAATGGCATTTCTAGGGAGGGAGGGGTGGGAATGGCATTTCCAACAGCCAGTGTTGCACTTAAATTTAATGTCGGTGTGTCAATTAAGGGAAGCATTTGATTTCTTCTGTCTAATCAGGAGGTGCTGGCACGCTATTGTCATAATGACCCACCTTGATTTTGGGGCCTTCTTGTTGAGGCAATTTGGGGAGGGGGGAGGAACTAGACCGCCCAAAATTAAGATAAAGGTGTTGCCTAAAGAGGAACGTAGGGCTAAAGGTGATTATGAGTAGACGATTATGAAACTTTAATTCAATGTGGTAAGGAGGACTTTAATTATGGATTAATTGGAAATATATGTACAGGGTGGGCCAATAAAAGTGAGAGCATCTCGTAAAATGTGATTTAATCACATAAAAGTAGTTTATCTATACCCATACTAGATTAAATAGTTTACTGATTTACTTACTTACATACGTAGCTACATGACGTCATTATTTCGACTATTTCCGGTCACCATTTTTTATTTTTTTTACATCATCTTCTTTTTTAAAATTTGTTGCCCAGAATGACAAAAATCTCTGCAGAAGACCGTATTCTGATTAAAAAGTCGTTGAGAAGCAAGGAGGACCCATTGAACATGATTTCTGATTAGCTAAATATTTTGCAAAAAAAAAATGTAAGAAGATTTATAATTAATTAAATTTTATTTTGAAATAACTCATATGCTACGAGATGTTCTCAATTTTATTGGCCCACCCTGTATATATATTTTACTTAGTGACACTCTGTATATCTAATTCTCTTATGACCAACTAAGGTTTATTTATATCACGAAGGATTTTAAATCTTTATTTATATCAAAATAAAGATTAAATTTCTGCACCTCAAACTGATATAATAAATTATGATGCTTCAATTCAATTCAAAACAAATAGTCAGCAAACAAATGCAATGTGGTAGGGGAACTTCAATTATAATTTAATTGTAAATATGTGGCATATATTGAATATAGATATAAAAATAAATATATTTTACTTAATGTGACACTCTGTATTTAAGCTTATTTAATTCTCTGATGATCAACTAGGGTCTATTTAAAAACAAAAGTTTTTAAATAAGTTTTATTTATAACTAAAAATGACATTTGAATTAAAACTAATCAATGACTAACATTTTTTAATCAAATTTTTAAATTAGTTAGTAGGTGGAAAATGCAAATTTTATATTCGTATGTTACATAACCTATCAATATCAACAAAATATGAAACTACTTCATGAAAATTAAGTTTTAAATATATTTTGAGTGTAATTATGTTAAAACGAATACACAAACATATAAAATAAATAAACTATGATAAAATGTTAGAAATTATATTTTGAAATGGATCATTTTTGATATAATTTTGTCTATTTATAATTGAAAAACCCCATCTTTAAAATCAATTCTTAAAATGATATTGCAAATTGGATCATTTTTTATATTGGAAAATCCCATTATAAATCCTTCTAGAAAATTGGATATTTTTTCAAATATAACAATAAGGACCATAAACTAAAATATATGTATATCTGACTACTACCTACTAACTGCAATTTCTCAGAAAATCAAACTATTAAATTCAACATTTCCAAGATGATAAATTCAAGTTTTACTTTGTCAATTGTTCAACTATATACATGTAAATGTGTTTTTCCTTTAAATTAATTTCTTTTGGACGGAGTTGCTGTTCAAATCTGAAATATTTAGTAATTAGACGGATCAATATTTCTATAATTTGATATCGATTTTGTGTGGATAGGAAAGCAAACCAATTACAAATTTCCAAAAAACTTGTAAGCCTGCTCCAATTTTAAATATACATTTAAAAATCTCAAGCAATTTCAAAACGAAATTACATTTTTCACAGAATTTTTGAATTAATAGACTTCTTAGTAAACGTATGCAAATAGACGAGAGATGTCAAAAGTTTCATTTTTAATGAAAGTTTTGCAGGTATCTTGAATAATCCATTCAGCATGATGTTAACACGAGAAATGTTTTTATGTGAACTCATCCGAAAGTGTTTTTTAGACATGTTATGTATGTCTGAAAAAATCTTACATTTTTTACTTGGATAATTGATTCCAGAGCAACTAACGAGGTTATTTTATTGATTTTACACATCATACAAAAGCTTTTCTCACACCGATGAAAAAATAAAATACATGCAAATCTATATATATATATATATATATATATATATATAAATATATATAAATATATATATATATATAAATATATATAAAGATATGCTTTAGAAAAACCTGTTGAGTTCTTACAAATGTGACTTAATTTGTAACTATCTAGTTTTCAAATTTTAACCAATTTTTGTACAAATTCTCATTTTATTATAATATATATCATAAAGCTTTTTTTAATATTACAATTTTTTTACAAGTTTATACTATTGCATATTTTTTGTAGTCATCTATCATAATAAATTGTACAAGGTGGACCAAAAGTCATGGCCACAACACTTATTTTCGTTAATGTAATAGTTAGGAAAATTGTGTTAATGCGGTTAAATAGAAAGTCACGTGTCCTATATTAACTAATCAATGTTAATTAAATTCTACCTACGACAATCATTCATTTTTAACTACATATACAAAATTTTCATAACAATAAGAGCTAACAAAAATAAGTAGAGTGGCACTGACTTTTGTACCACCCTGTAATTAAAACAACCAATATATGCTAAAATTGTTTATTTAGTATCTTTTTCTTAGTTATCCCTTACATAAAAAATAAAAATTTGATCTTAAACAACATAAAACAAAGTATGAATAACAATTCATCATTTTTTTAAATAATATGTATAACGCACTGACCATATTTACACATCAATAATTGTTAGTACAAAACCTGAAAAATAAAAATCAACCTGAAGCAATTTCCCATAATAAAATAAGCTAAACAATGATAAGAATGTAATTTTTTCTGTCTTTTATGGAGTTTGATTTGTGAATAAACTGGCATATTGTTTTTTACTGTCTTTTCCTCTTTATAAATATATAAAGCAGAGTCCTATAAATCTGTTTTCTGAATGTAAATCTAAATAACAATCTTTGTGAAAAACAATCGAGTCCTCAATAATCCATCCTCTTATGAGACTACTTGCTTTTTAAAAATGAAAAGCAAGGCTTTTTATTTCAGCTTCATTCTCAGACAAACATAGAAATAAAAAATTCATAAAATTGATGCTCATTTTTCTACTTTTCCGTAGGCTTAGAACAAAAACAAGAGGAATATTAGAAGCAGAAACAAAAAAAATATGAACAAAAAATGAAACGTCTAACAAAAGACCAAGAAATTGATTACTAAAGCATCTACAGTAGATTCAAAAGTTAATTTTTTTACAAAATTTTGATAATATACATGTAATGTGAAAGGGAAGCTGGAAACACAATTTTAAAGCAATAGCAAACAGTACATTTTAAAAATGCATTTTAAAATTTTGAAAGACTGGCAAAAGTTATATAAAATTTAAATTATATATAAAATGCATACAAATATTTAACCTAGAGTCCTAGACCACAAATGGACCACCCTGTAATACAGGGTGGTCAGTGCCAACCCGCTTTTTTCTTAAATTTTATAATTATGAATGTTAATGTGGTTAAATAGGAATTCACACCACATTAACATAAATATTTTCATAACTATAATATTTAAATAACAAAGTGGGTGGTAGTAACTTTATGACTACCCTGTATATTCTGCTCGATGTAAACTATTTGTGAGTATAAATGTTAAAATTTGCTCGTTTGTATGAAAAGTGAAATTATTAACCAAACTCAAGTTTTCATGAAAATAATTTTAAAGTATGTTGTATTCATAAATTTGATCAAGTAATACTTTATCCATGAAACAGAATTGAAAAGATACAGTAAAAATATCTACGAATTGATATTTTATATAACGAATCCCTGCAGGATAAACAACAACGAATTCTGGTAAATATGTTACGAAAATGTGAAAATATTATTTTGAACATGCTTTCTAAACTTGCATTTTAACAAAATATTTTTTTAACGTAATATTGCTGTAGAAATGTGTTTTAAAACTATTCGACTCACGTTTCCAAATCTTAACCTCTGTAAATTGTTTTATTGTAAAATATTTTATTTAAATAGTTTTACCAAGTACATTTTCGAGATTGCTCCTTGTTTAAATATCACACGTATGTCCATGTTTTAAACATTTTTAAATTTCCATAAAGGAAATCGACTTGTTCTTGTAGTTAGCCCTCTTCATCCTGAATTTTTATTGGTTTTCACACTAGTTCATAAATAGTCATGAGTACAGTTGATTTCACAAACAGTTTCGCTTTAACAAATGGTAAACAAAGATTTACTATCGGACATGATGAAACTTTTAATAAACATTGTCCGAAATTGCAAATTTTCAAAAACAATCCACTCTGATTGCTAATGAAATTTCTAAGTTTGTTTTATTTCAAGTGCCATTAAGGTACATGTATCGAACCTATTGTTAATTGTATTTTTTTCTCGGATTTTGAAAGTTGTAGCTTTTGGTACAATGTTTTGATTAAAAAAGGCAATACACCCAATTCTACTAAAGGTAGAATTGGGTGTAATACCTTTTTTGTGAAAACCAATTGGAAAAAGCGTACAAATACAAGAAAAAATAGTAAAAAAAATGAATAGGCCTACAATTTTTTATTAAACTTACTCAACTAACTAAAATGTTTTTTAGGTACAGTATATACACAAGTATAATCATACCATGTTTAAAATTAAGCATTTAATGGTAACAGTGTGGTAAAGCGTGAAATGTCAGAAATACAATTTACAATAAAAAAAAGTTGAACAAATAACTTAAATCCATTAACATAAAATAGCAAAATTACTAGATAATTGTTTAATTGATTAATAAATTTTATACAGAAAGATCTAAATTAAGCGTTTATAGCCACCTGTATTTCAATATAAAATACTTATGAATTGTCATAAATTAAATTTATTAGAGAAAATAAATGTGTAAACAGATGTGAATTCGATGTTATAAAAGTGTATATCAACATACATGTATTTTAACTACTATTTTTTATTTAAAATAATAGCATGAACTGTATTTAATAGCTACATAGTAAGATATACAGGATGTCCAAAAATATCTGCATTTTTTTCTGGAATTTTTTCTGTAAAACATCTATCCTTTCGAGTATAGGAAATACCATATGATAAAATCTTTTATTTACATATAAAAATGTATCTATAATCCCAATTACAAGTGTATAATAAATATATTTTGTATATAGCTTTTAAAAACACATCAAATCGTGTAAAACTAGAAATGTAAGTAATGCAAACATTTAGTGATTGAGAAACCTCAAGAAATCTAATCATAATGTAAACATATGTTAAACACGCTGTAAATTCGAGTGATTTCGTATTAAGCCTTGAGAAAATTGTATGGGATTTGAGGTTACCCTCGCAACAAGCAACAAGATTTTAATAACGATGGCAACAAATAGCTTTTTTATCAACATGTTTTTATCATTCCATAAGCAATCAAAGGTAAGATTTTTATCGCATTATTTTTGCTTATATAAACAGGAAATGACTTTTGAAAATACCTAGATCAATCTTTAAGTCATTAACATGTTCAATGTTATTTAGATTGTCTTTAAGTAAAATGATTGCAGTTTTTCACATTAAAATATGCATTTTATTTTTATTCAAAACACAAAAATGTATTTTAATAAATGTGAACAAAATTATTTTGAAAAAGGGTTTGAATTTATTGTTTAAAAAGTGGATTTTGTATTTAATGGTTATTTGCCATTTTAAAAATATTCTTTAATTTAACGTTAAGTTTTCATTATTTGATAACGAAATAAACTGATAAATAAGAATCTGGTTTCAACCTTATCATAAATATAAATATATTTTTTTGTTGGAATGATTGTTGAATCTCAGAAATGCATTATTATATAAATATTCCATGTACATGTGGCTATCTTCCCAAACGTATATTATTTATCTGTATTGCATCTAAGTTTCAAAATATCTTGCCATTGAAATAAGTAAATAAGAAAATGTAGGCGTTATTCAAAAACATGAACACATTTTCCTTCCCTCTTTATATTTTGAATTATTTATATATATTTATATCAATATAAAATAAAATGAAAAATGTCAATCAAATGTTTTCAATCCTTGAAAGAATTTGGTTGAAGCAACCAATAAAATTATTAATTGACCCTGATTTTCGTCATATCATGATGCTTGGATGTGCATTGCGATTGCCATTTTCAGGGGCATCAAATTTTTAATCAATAACGTTTTTTAACATTTTAAAACAAATGACACACAAAATAGCAATAAAATACTCTTAGCATACCATCATAAACAATGTTTCAATCATAAAGTTGTTTAAATGTTTCTAAACAAGGTAAACTAGTAACTAAAGTAGTAATTTCCAAATTATTAAATTTATTTATAACTGTTTGAGGTTATTATATGACCAAAATTGTATTATAAATCTTCTAGTTATACTGTATGTTAATATTCCGTCAAAAAGTACCTTAGTTAAAACACCATATTGGCTGCCCAATATGTGATTGCCACAAGGGGCAGCAAACTTTGAGAAAAACATGCTAATGATGCATTTATTGTAAATGTACATGCATAAACAACTATTTTTCAACATTTCTAAACAATATGCTCGCATAATGGTGCTAAAGTAGTTACGACACAACTACAATTTGAAATTACAGCTTAACCTGCGAATAAGGGCCCTCCATATAGCATACTACCTAAGAGTAGCGCACCATCACAGTCGGTACGGATCGATTTTATAGAACAAACTACCTCCATATAGCGTATTCCCTGTAAAACGCGAATTGTGCACTGGTTTCCTGAAACAGAATCACGATTTTACCTGTGAAGAGCGTTCGCCAAAGCATTCAACAATGAAATTTCACCCATTGGGAAATCCCAAAATGAAGACGATAAATATCAAATAAAACACATTAGCATAGTGAATGCTATTATATTTACCATTTAGAAAGGGTATTTAGATACATGCATGTACACACAATATAAAGTAAAAATGGCCACATTTACATAGATGCAGTTGTATACACGAGCGTATATTTGCTTTCTATATGAATTTTTCATTTTTGTTTATGTTAAAAACCATTTAAAATTGCAACATATATATATATATTTGTGCAACTCCATTAGGATAATAACTGATTCATTATGGTCATCATTTTAGATGAACCTTCATATAGCACATTCCTGCAAGTAGCACATCCCATGGTTCGGTAGCAATGGGGTGCGCTATTCACAGGTTTCACTGTAGTAAATAAACGGAAATTTTGCGTTGAGTTGATTATCTGTCATAATGAAATATTTTTTTAAATTAAATTATCTGATAAATAAATTGGTGTTATATTTGGCTTTGAAATGTCTCCCCTTAACATGAAGTGATTACCGTACGTTGAATTTCAGATGATTTAGCCAACCATGTCCACGTAAAGTCCTTTTCACTCAGATATGCATCAAAATTTCACTAAATTTGACCACAAGGATGGCTTCCCCCTAACACCTTTAATTATATCGTAGTTTATAAATGCATGTTGGTGAAATCAGTGTTTCAGCTCCATTTTACCCCGGGTATCATTTTGTGTGTCAATATCTAGTGTATTTCCCATCGGAATATGCAAATTCGACGAAATGCAGGACCTATGCATCAATCGCTCTTTATCTTCCCATTTGGCAACGGAAATGCCATTTTGATGGTGATCCACCAAAATGTAATTAGGGTGGCGGTTTCTCTATTAGGCCTAACGACTTTTAGTACTGGCAGTATGCAGGCAAACAACCCTGGATAATGACTGTTTAATTAGCTAACCTAGGGCTAAAGCATTGCTTGTTAGCATTTCAACAATATTAGGGCTCTTATGAGTAGACATCATTTTGTCACTCTCTATGATAGACCCTAGCTTTTAACCAACTTTCTAGAGGCCTATATAAGAGACTATAAGACTCATAAACTAATTTTATATTTAATCTCAGATAAAAAAAAAATATTTTCTCGCATATTTGCTTAATACGAAAAATACCTAAGCTTTTGTGTTTCCTCCCAATTCATGGGATGTGATGAATAGGATGGGAAATGTTTTCAGGCTTATTTATTTTCAATTTCGGATATGGAAAAAAATGTGGCGAGATGAGTTTGCGAAATTGTAAATTAATATGCCTTTAATGCAGGTTTCAATTAAAATCTCATTAATATTGTTTTGCGCAATATGTGCCTTGAAGGAAGTAAAAAATGGATTTTTATTCAAGTGTATATACACATATATATATATATATAAAGATATATATACGTTTTCTTAGGTCTGTTTAGACCTGGTAAGAAAGGTGCATTTATTAATTTTAAAATTTTTTTCGCTGTAAATTGTTGTTGATTATGTAACCTTAGAATCATTTTTAATTGGAAATATTTCATTTTTAATCAATATTGAAACTAGTAAATAATTTGAGTTTAGATAACTGATTGCTTAATTGTACAATTGATATAGGACACAAATACCCAAATTTACACTGCAAATCAAAACATCTTAAATTTAGTGTCCACGAAATAAGATACAAAGATGCATCTTACTTTCACCACT